>JAAZQE010000258.1:0-35179 GCA_013620735.1 Clavariopsis aquatica
CCCTTCGGCCCTTCCTTCTGAAAAAGGCTGCCTGGGAATATGACTCCAGAGCTCCGGTGTTGCAACTCGGAGCTTGTGGAATTATGCGCCTCCTTGTAACCAGCTTATACCTACCCTGTTGGCACATGTTGGTGTGCTGTCACGCATATTCGTCCTTTGATCCTCTTGTTACTACAAGGAACCGAAAGGGAAAGGACGTTGAGGATGCATGGGCCGGCAGAAAACTGCCGAAGCACGCCCACAACTGAGACAGGAGCAAATTATTTTTTTTCAGACGTGTCAGCATCCAACAAATTCTACAAGTAATAGAATTCCATGCGAGGCACATGAACATATAGATAGGAGCACCATAGCATGCACATGACTCCATCTCGTCTGAGACGACTCTCGCCATTCCCAACTGCCCCTCACTGAAAGCTCATCTCAAGAATCCCTGGCTTCCGAGCTTCCAAATCCAGCACCATTTGTCCAAATAACCCATTCGCCCACGAGAACCATTGCCTGGACCAATTCGTGACATTGAAACTATTCACGCTCTCATGAATGAGACCCAGCCCAGCTGTACTCGACAGAATCTGTTGAAGCTCGCCCTTGATCTCGTCGTCGTCGTCGCTCGTAAGAATGCGGACAATGGACGCCATTGGCCATGCCATTCCAGGGCCTTGGTGAGGCCCTCCGACTGCGTTAATCACGGGACCGCGCATAAAGTACGGGTTTGACGCGCTCAGGGCGAGCGCACGCGTGTTTTTGTACGTCTCCGCGTCAACGGGATAGCCGAGAAAAGGCGCAGATAGGAGGGACGGGATGTTTGCATCGTCCATGACGGTGGCGCCACCAAAACCATCAACCTCGAATGCGTAAATCTTTCCGTACGTCGGGTGAGTGACCGTGCCGTGTGCCTCGATTGCATCGCGCAATGAGTTCGAGAGGCTTGTCATTCTTGCTGCAAGAGACGCTGAAGTTGGAGTGTTCAACTTCCCCATAATCTCTGCCGCCAAAGCGAGATAGGTGCTAAACATCATGTTCGCCGGAATGAACAGCTGAAAAATGGTACTGTCGTCGCTGGGGCGGAAAGCACTTCGGATCAGGCCTGTTCCGTTGGACGTTGGGTTCCCAAGCCCATCGTTTGCGAGGGTCTCAGTTGCACGCGTCGTGAGGCGGCTGAAGGTGTAAGGGCTCATAAGCACTGCACCATCATCGCCATAGGTTGGCGTCATCATATCCGATGCCACCTTCAGTATGGCCTCAACTGCTCGCACCCATTTGAACTTGCCAAAAAACGCCAAGTCCCCCGTAGCATTGTAGTAGTTTGCAGACACCTCGAGAAAAGCAGCCAGAGAGTCAAGCTCGTATTTGCACTCGAAGACGGTTTCATTGGAATACGCTGGGAACACAGCGTCCTGGCTTGCGCTTGGATTCCCTGCAATTGGGATTTTGCTTTCTATCGGAGGCTGGAACGAGTTGCAGTATGGTGATGTGAGCAAGTATCTAGCTTGGAGGTTGATGGTGCCCCGGTATAAACTTGCAATGGATTTTGGGTCACTGCTGGCGCTCAACAGTGGGAGATAGCTCTGCATCTGATTACTCGAATCTCGCAACCACATCGCATTGATATCGCCTGTGATTATAAAAGTCAACTCTTCCTCTGCATTGTCGGCCGCATAGCCTTTCCACTTTATGGCCGTGTCGAGTGTGTTTGGATAGGCATTGAGGAAGAGGCGGTATAGGTCCGGGTCCTTGATTACAGACTCCATACGCGTAATGGTATCCTCGAGACCTTGCGATTTGAACGTTCGACACCCTTCAGACGGGCGCTGGTACGCCAGTTTGTACTTTCCCGAGCTAAGCGGTTCGTGGATTTGGCCTGCATAGTCTGAATAGTCTGGGCATTGCCCTGATACCAGCAGCGGTACACTTGAAAACAACACAAAGAGATTGAACCCACGCATTGCGAGAGAGTATGAAAATGCAAGAGAGAGAGATGCTAGAGAATTGAGAAGGAAGAGTACGGGAGTCGCAAAGCGACGAAATTACCTAGTTATGTACCGGCATGCATGTTGGGCCATGTGCGCATTTGACTCCAATCGGCAAGTCTTTTCCATATTACGGTACCCCGCTGCTGGCGGATATAATGATGAATGAAGCTGTCTTTGAGCTCATGTTCCCACCCTCGACGTCATCTGGGCCCCCCGGCCGGCCTGTGGTGGAGTAGCCCCAGTAGAGTGCGGCAGGAAGTTTGCTATTAGGAAGTCGTACAAGCACACTTGTGGCCAGACGATCAATAATGCCTAGGGTCAAAAGATCCTCCGTGAAAAATTGCATGCCGTGTGATGATAAGAGGGGTTCTCGAGCATGTATGCAGGGCGGCAGACAGGCACAAGACGTTGAAATCGGGACCGAATTGCGGGGACGGCTGCGGGTGGCTGGCGCTCGGCGAAAAGTGCCTGCAGAAACGCCTAGGACAGGAACAGAAGGCCCGAAGAGAAGCCCTTGATTACCCGCAAGACCGCGTGAGCAATTTGTAGATCAGTCCTCGAGTTCTGACATGCTGTCGAGTGCTTTGCGGGAGACGTTGTGGTTTGGTAGAAATATGCTTCGCGAACTTGGGCGCTAGCAGGATTCGCGTTAGCCGCCGATAGGCATTGGCTCGGTCACTCCGTGAGCTTCCGTGTTTCTTCCACAGCGGTTCCAATAATTATCAACACATGCCTCACCTGGCCTTGCCTGGTACTCACCAAAACTGGGTGCATCTATCTGTAGCAAGAGGCTATGTCCTCGAATCCGCCACGTAGGCCGCATCACAAGTCCAAGCTCGGCTGCTCATCATGTAAAAAACGACGAATTAAGGTGAGGCATTCTTTGCCGTGCCTGTTTATCCAACTAATAGTTGTACCCAGTGCGACGAAGGCCGTCCGTCGTGTAGAAACTGCAGGAGACGCAGTATAGAGTGCAGTTTTCCAAAGCTCGATCCAACCTTTCGATTCTCCCCTCCCTCTGGAGGTCAGGACAATCAAGCATTGACTCGAGTTCACATATTACCCCAAACCCCTCCAAGTCTAACATCTCCTTTACCACCCCCTTCTTTGCTGGATATTTTTGCCCAGAATGGTCTTCTCAAGGGGTCTCCCGATATTCTACGGCCTCGCTTCCAGCAAATCTTGGATCATTTCATGAAAATTACTAGCGCCACCATTGCACCAAACAACTCTCAGGTTATATGGACGAATACCATCCCTCAACTGGCTGGAACTCATATTTTTGTCCTGCAGGGAATCATTGCAGTGGCCTCACTCCATTTGTCACGATGTGTGGATAACAAGAAAGAGCAGGATATGTTCAATAACATTGCAGCTGGACAATTGAGTGTTGGGCTGTCTCAGTTTCGGAATGCAATAGAAAATCCTACGGAGCAAAACGTCGAATCTTTGTTCGCCTTCAATACAATCACAACTTCCTTTATGCTTACCAGTGCGGGAGACAATTCCAAAACCCTTATACGAATGTTGCAAGATGTCAACTTGTCAGAAGTTCAACGGCAGAGAGTCATCAACAAGCTCGTTTATACCACAACGGGAATATTCCGTTCTATGCGTGGCGTGATGGTTTTCCTAAGACCATTCTGGTATTATCTTGGAGAAGGGCGTTTTTCACCACTGCTAAACCGAGAATGGTGGCCTGCACCAGTCGCGGCTACGCCAGAAGCTATCAAGGAAGACCAGATACTGTGTAATCTGGACCGGCTTTGGATGGACCCTGGACGGAAGTACGAAAACTACTGGGACTATCTGGGTGCTGCGCTTAAGCACTTACGAGAGACATTTGCCCTCATCTCTCAGCTAACGACTTACGCCGAAAATATGGGGAAGGTTTTTGATTGGAGTTCAGTGTTCACATGGCCCGTTGGCTCATCTTTTGAGTTTCTCAACCTACTTGAGGGACATAAAACAGAGGCGTGGGTTATTATGGCACACTACGCAATATTGCCCTCAAGAGTGGAAAACGTTTGGTGGCTTGACTTGGGTCCGAATATCATTGCAGCCGCTGCTTTCGTGCTCGGGGAGGCAAAGTGGCATCTCATCCAATGGCCTGCCAGCGTTGTTGGAGTGAACCTCGACAATTTTCGGAAACCCCTCACTTCCCCACAGCAGGCCTACCAGGCTCTTACTCCAAAGTTAGAGCCAATCATTGTTCACCATGAAGCACTGTCAGGGGAATAATCTTGTTTGTTGCTTTCATTCTACATATTCATAACGCTGAAGAAGCTTGAAATTTCCAACGGGAGCCCAAGCAGGGTAGCCCCACAAGCGGAAATAACAAAGTATCCACATCCAGTGAGACACCTGGATGCAACCATAAGGTATCTGCGAGCAGGTTGTTGTGCTGCATAATACTCCTTTCACTTCAGGCATTTGCCATTTCTCAAGTCTCGAGCCAAATATCCATATTCCCATACCCATACCCATACCTATACCGATAACGCCGAAACCCATCTCTATCATGATCAAATGGTTACATGAAAGGTCCATTGCGAGGTGATTGTGTCCATTTCTCCAGTCTTGATATCATATAAAGATGTTCAAACTACCGAATCCGACATTCTATCTTGCATCAGTCAGGCCCCTAACCAAACGATTTGTTTTTCCCACGTACCTAGACTTGCTCCATGCATACCCCTCTGCCGCCAAGGCATCTAGGTTCCTTGCTCTCACTTCCCGCATATAGTCTGCCTGCTCGGCAGTACAATGCTTAAAGCCATTCGGGTCGTACCGGAACCCAACTACAAAGGAATGGATTGCATAGCCACAGCACACTAAGCATGCAGAGAGTACCATGACAATGAGGACGATAACAACTTCGGGTATAGCGAACTGGCCCATGGTGAGGAAGTGGTGCTGGTAGTAGCGGTGGTGGACGCAGATGGTGTCTTCGTTCAAGCGAGGATGCCGCCTAGGGGGGCTGTTTCTGGTACAAGGAAGGCTCGTCAACGGTGATAATGATCAGTTGCACTGACGACCAGCGACGTTCATCAAGGTGATGGTTGTTAGATTCGATTCGTCCGTCTGCTTGTCCTTCCTTGCTGGGATTACTCAAGAGTGGGAGTGTTAAGATGATGACACGAGTATCAGCGGGAGATACGGTGTCCAGGATGTTCAGTAGGGTGGTCAAGAACGAATGAAAAGCCCTCAAAAGTCAGTGCGATGATTCTCACGAAGACTCCCAGGTGTCAAATGAATGTATCAATCGGTGTCAAAAGAAGGGGAAGGTAAGACAATCCCACCCAGCGACTTTACCAAGCATATATACCAACCCACTCATATCCTCGCCTCCCAACGTTCCGCCCTCCCGATCCCACCCCGAGCATGCCGCATCCATCGCCTTTCGCAAGTTACCTGATCTGGCCTAGCAAAACCTTGATACATACTAGCGCGCTCGCACTATTCCTCCTGTTATTGGTCAATCGCATAAGTCACGTGGTTGGTACGAATCAACCAATCAGCGTTGGAGTGCCTTGAGTCACTCCTAATTGGCACCATCATGCCGACAGATTGGGGGCCGGGACACGTAAGCCCAATACGAGAATCTGCCATGGGCGCATAGGGCTCAGATTTCCATAGCTCACTGATACCGAGTTCTTCCCTGCCTATCTTCGTGCCTGGATCGCCGTCAGTGGGTCTATAAATAGAGAACAAGCTCAGGAACAAACGAAAGCGATGCTGGATAGCCTAGGTTCCATTTTCTTGGTCATATACTAGTCCTACTGGGCAGCTCCATAAAATCCAAGTCAAGACCCGAGTTCGTGGTACAACGTATGATTTTGGACACCAGTCACCTTTTCACTTTATCGCATCCCTTGTATTCCGCGAAAATCGACAAAATCACGCAAACCAGGTTAGGCTTCTAGTTCCTAGTTCGTACACTAGTGGTTGTTTAATTACCTTTTATCTACTAGAGGATTTGGTCTGCCAGTCCATGGTGGATACAGTACGATCACAACCGAAGGTGGTCAAATGATCAACAGTACCAACACTACCATGCTAACACGACCTCTACATCGCCCAAGAGTATACGTGTCATCCTCACCTGACGTTGCGAGTTGTAAATCATTGTTCAGTTCGAGGTAGGGTTCTCCTGAGTGTGATATGACTTAACTAGTCTACACAGCCACCATACGGAAAATACGCGAGGTATGACTTGCAAACGAGGCACCTGAATTGGCATGGACACGGAGTAGTTTTACAATGCATGAATTCTGCCACTAGCTGGGATCATGTCATGGTTATTGGTGGATAACACTATAATAATGGAACCGTCGACGGATTGTTTAAGATAACACTGGTAATGAACTGTGACATTCATTGCTCAGCTAAACTCACGATGCATACTTTCATCCCACAATGGATAAAGAAGATCAGCTTCACCTTTTATATCGATTAAACAACATATGGGCCGAGCTAACTGTATTTCATCATGTACTATACGTTAGGTTAATATCCCCAACATATCCACTTTATAACTAGGACTCAACAAATCTTCTCCTCAGTACGCCCATACTGGTGGGTTGATACCCGTATACGTATGTGTCGCCAACCCATCCAACTCTACACATCCTGTCAAATCAAACAAAGGCGTTACAGCATACACACTCGTTCCGTTCACGTTATATTTATTCGGACACGCCCTCAACCCACCCGTATACCCCACATGCCCGTCTGGGGCCTTGAACGTAAAGTATCCGGTGGGTGAGCCACAGTTGTAGAGTGGATCGTTAGTGGGACAGGCGCTATAATAAGTGTTTGACGGAGAGAGCGCAGTCCATGTCCAACCATAGTAATACGGGTATGCTCCGGGAGGAAACCCATGTGAGTGCTGCACTGTGATGCGTGTTGCCCCGTCGACATCGACAAAGAATTCTTGACCACCAGGGACCATGGAAGACTTTGAAATATTTCAGTCCCACGCATTCAATAGTATAATAGAGACTTAGGGTCTTACAGGGTAGAATGTTCCAGCGAAAACTGTGTCTGTCCCATTCGGGCAATTTGGGACCATCGGAGGGCCTGGACAATACGACCCAGTCTTCTCTTGGAAGAGGTTCAAGTAACCACCATATTCTACTTTCAGGCCATTGTAACTTGCATTTTTCGGCGCATAGGCAGTGAGAGTGTATAGCCCTGGGCCTTCATCTTGTCTGGGCTGGGAGTGGGGGTGGGATATAGAGAGAGGTAAAAGAGCGAAGGCGAGGAGAAGTGAGCAGATGGTAGTTGACATATTGAAAAGTTGGAAAAGGGAGAAACAATGGGAGTTGATCGATGACGAGGATGAATACGGGGAGGCCTCGTATATAAATCTATTGACTGGGAGCGCACGACTTTATCCTGTTTTCAATTGGCAACATATATTAGGGACCGGCTGCTGTGCGACACTCTATCATTTTTTGTACTTCTTATCAGGTTTTCCAACGAAAGGACAATCCTGTAGTTAGGTCCTACGAAGGGTCGCATAGGATACACGGCAACTTGAAGGAGATACTTAAATGTGGCTCTGCCTCTCAGTGCATAACACAACATGTGATTGTCGGCCATTAGAGGCAGAATCTGACTAAATTTGATATAAAGAATAAAATTTAGTTACATGTATTCCTAAGTGGAGAGGAAAACGGCAATGCAGGAAGTTCTTTGAGCTCGAGATCGCAGACCATACCTAGAACCGAGTCTGGGAATGTACCTGAAGTATGAGAACTTGACTAGTGCGAATTTGAGTATAATGATTGTCAAGTGACATCCAAAGACAAAAGGGACAAAGAACGGTGCAATTAGTTGTATGAGGATGTGACCGACATGTGTAGCGCGAAAGGAAAATCGAGTGAAGCGTCAATGAGGCTAGAGATCAAGTGCGGGCACAACAGCTACATTGCCAAGTCACACCAAACCGGAAGTGGGTACATTAGCGAATTTTGCAGAGCCCACAAGCCAGCGTCCATCGCTACAACGTCGACATTTCCATCGACCTCCCTCCCTCCACTACAACACAGTCGCCATGGGTCGTGTTATCAGGAACCAGCGTAAGGGACGCGGCTCCATCTTCACGGCCAACACCCGCTTGAACAAGGCCCCCGCCCAATTCCGCACTCTCGACTACGTATGTCCTCGCCCGCACATCACTGCGAAAATTGCGGTCCTTTGGAAGGCATGGGCTAATGGAATCGGCACAGGCTGAGCGCAATGGTTACATTCGCGGCATCGTGAAGGAGATCGTCCACGATTCCGGTCGTGGTGAGTACTCGTTGATGTTTCTGGGCATTTCTGCGGCGATACTGACAATATTCGATTCTAGGCGCTCCTCTTGCACGAGTCACTTTCCGCAACGTACGCAACCCTTCCTCGATGCTCGCCTGACATCACACTCACATTCTCTGTAGCCATACCGATTCAAGCTCGACACTCAGGTTTTCATTGCCAACGAGGGCATGTACACTGGCCAGGTGCGTTTGGACAACCCGAGTCCCAATGTGGGCAAGGAAAGGCAGGAGCAGGACTAACAAGTTCCAGTTCATCTACGCCGGAAAGCACGCTGCTCTTACCATCGGAAACGTCCTCCCCCTGGCCTCCGTCCCCGAAGGTACCGTCCTCACCAACGTTGAAGACAAGTCCGGTGACCGTGGTGCGCTCGGTCGTACCTCTGGCAACTATGTGACCGTCATTGGCCACAACTTCGATGAGGGCAAGACCCGTGTCAAGCTCCCATCTGGTGCTAAGAAGGTTCTCCCCAACACTGCACGTGGCATGGTCGGCATCGTTGCTGGAGGTGGACGTACAGACAAGCCTCTGCTCAAGGCTTCAAGAGCCAAGCACAAGGTACAATTCATAGCACCTCCGTTAATGGTTGCATGCTAACATAGTTCTTCTAGTTCGCCGCCAAGCGCAACAGCTGGCCCAAGACTCGTGGTGTAGCCATGAACCCCGTCGACCATCCCCACGGAGGTGGTAACCACCAGCATATCGGTAAAGCATCCACCATTTCGCGTGAGGCAGCACAAGGTCAAAAGGCCGGTCTCATCGCTGCGCGGAGGACAGGTCTCCTGCGTGGTACCCAGAAGGTCAAGGATTAGAGGCGCAGATCGGGCTGATCTGGTGGTTTCGAAATCGAAGTGGGACAGGGCTGCGGTCGGTTATTCTCATAACTCTTTATGCGGATGGCGGGGCGTTATAAACTTTCTGAACAAGTTAGGCTTCCTGCTCAAGAGCATGATAGGACCTTAGGGAATGCGAATCCGAAAAAAATATGCATCTGGTCTGTAAAATGAAATTGTGAACATGACGTCAATGTTGGGTATGCGGATCGTGGTCTCTTCCCAATGAGAGGGAGGGGGGTGTGAGGTAATCAATATATAGTGTGTTGACTACCTCTTACCTTTATTGTGTTGTCTGTATGCCTGACATGACCTTGAGTCGAATCAAGTTTGGTGAAACATTCTTGTTGTCTTTCCTCCTGGCTGCGATACTTATTTGTATAAGGCGACACACATTCCATAATTCTAATTTAGTGGTATCTCTGCATCTCAAACTTTCAACCAGAAAGTGAAAACAGCTGCTAGCGCCTCACACCAGGGTATATGCCGCCATATCCCTCCCTCTCGTACTCTCTTCCATGCCTCACAAACATACACTATCCTGCTATCCCACCATCTCAACATCACTCCCACTACTACCACTCTCGAACTCCTCCTCATCCTTACTCCCATCCCCCCCTTCTACCTTTGTCATCTTCCTGGACTTGAAATCCAAATCCAGCACCCGATAATGTTTCCGATCACTGCCTAGCACAACAACGACTCTCCTCCCCTTTCGTCCATTCACAACCATCTTCAGCGGCGTGAAGCGGCGCTCAAAGGCGTGCTTGGTGTAGGCCTGGATAGCAGAGGTGGGAATGGGAAGGATATTCCGCATCGATACAGGGACAGGCGATCCGTGTGGGAGAAGGAGAGCCGGGAAGCTTGTGGGTGCGAGGGGGGTGAAGTGAATGGATTGGGCCGGAACAGGAGAGAGTGTGGTGGAGGACGCAGAGCTTGTGTAGGGGATTGAGAGAAGAAGACATGTTTTCTCCTTACCTTTTGCTTTCGCTTCTGCAGTAGTGTCTGAGATGGAGAGGAGTATGAGTAAAGCCGTGTCATCCGCGAACTTGGAATCCAGCACTTTCATTCCTAGTGGGAATTCCAACGTCGTCACCGCGTACTCGAGGAGTGCTTTTGGAAGTCCGGATATCGTGGGGTGGTGTTTGAGTTGGTGGATATGCAGATTCGAAGGTTTCGAAGTCGGTACCGTGACAATGTATGTGCAGATATTATCAGCACCCTGCGCGGGCTCGAAGAGTGTTAGCTATGTATAATTGTTTGCGAGAAAACACAGCAATCTAGCTTAATTAAAAAAAAAGTATCACAAGAAGGCTGATCTAGCCACGAGCATACATTTTTCGCAATTTTTCAACCAAAGAAACTTGATAACCTTACCTCGAAGACCATGCGCATGTCCAAGCTCTCAGTGGCTTTGAAGTCATCCTCGAGAACGATACCACAATCCATGTTAATGTTGGCTTCCATCCACTCTCCCATCTGGCCTAAGAGTTTCTTGCAGCCGGCGCTAAAATGGCTCAGTACATTGTCCATACACAGAGATCCTTCTTTGAATGCGCCGTCCTCTTTTAGCAAATCAATTGCTTTTTGTGTATCTTCGTAGCTTTCCCCTTCACCGACCCTCTGCTCGGGATTCAGTTGCTCCATGGGCCGTAGATAGGGGCCCAAGTCTGACTTCGTAAGCCCATATTGGATGTACTCGAGCACCATCGCGATATCAACCCCCGGGTCTCGATTCTCCATTTCCTGTCGGGACTGTGAGTCCGGCTCTGTGGCTTCGAAATCTATGCTGAAACGTAGCCATTTACTAAACGAGGCGAATTGTCGCTTCTCGTCGCCGGCATAGAGAAGAGTTGTATGTGCTAATAGGCGTAGATTTTTGAGATGTGTGAGGAGGGAGGTGAAGTTCGACAAGGGTCCATTGAATATCCATCCTTGGTCATGGTATTGTGCTAGGCCACGCAGTCGCGAAATAACGATGGAGCAACGGTCGATTGCTGGTAGGAAGTTTTCGTGTATGAGGGCAAGGAGTGTAGTGAGAGATGATGACACTGTATGATCCCAGCGTTTATGGCCTTGTTCTTGGAGTTCGTCCACGAGCCATTCTTTTATCAGAGGCGAGCAGGTGCCCGTACATGCTAGGTGATATAGATTCTGGACTAGGTTGCCCTGTCCTTTCTCCTCAAGGACTTCGGAAATGTTCATCATGAATTTTGAGGGCAGGTCTTGGGAGTGTTTCCAGAAAGCGCGGATGCGTTGGAGAGTTTGTTGCACGTAGAGCAGTAGGTTCTGTAGTTGAGATGTTTTTGAGGCAATGAGATGGAGGTAGATACCGGCTGATGGTATGAAGCCCAATGTTAAAGGGACGAAGGCCAGTTTAGCTTGTGAGCTCTTTGCCGATTTACTCTCAACTAAGAGGCCATGACTGGGGCTGTACGGATGGCTTGTATGTAGGAGTGGTCTACTCTCCATCGACCAAGCTAGCGGTAGCCGTACATCAACTGTTTCTAAAGAATCATATATTGAGGGATGCACCGTGCCGAGATTTGTACATCTTATGAACATATCCACAGAATTATGATCCTTCATGTGATGTGAGTGCAACAGAGAATCGACCTGAGGCTGCGAGCTAAAAGCCCCCGAGTCTGTTTGGGGTGCGCGCATAAAGGGTAGCGCGGGGGGCATTGGAATTGCTGGAAGTTTCGGTAACAACATCTCAATATCCATCATTGCTAGTTGATCTGGGAGATCAGGAGCAATATCTAGTGCCTGAAGATCTGGTTGTCGCTGGAGAAAGTCTTCGAGCGTTGTCCCATCCCGGAAAGCGTCCCATTCTTCTGTTGTTGGGTTGGTAAAATCAACACTCGGAGACGCGTCATTCGCCTTACTCCTGATAACTCCAGTCCTTTTCTTCACAGCCTCTACATCAATGAAATTGAGGCCCCATCCGATGCACTGAACTCTTGATGTTTGCGCTCCCGAGGTCGGCGGCGGCAAGTCTTTATGTATCACCTTTCCCGTTTCGGAAGACATGATGTCAGTAAAGCCGTCACTCCAGGCCACAGCAATTGCCTGCCCATTGAACTCCCAGCATATGCAATCGATCGACGCGTCCGAGCTCTTTCTCTTGAGACCAAATGCGCGTTGTCCGTTGATTCTATACACATCCAGATTCTCCTCGTTGGTGACAACGGCGATCAAGTCCATGGTGGGGCAATAGCAAATTAAGTGGGGGTGTATTGGATGAAGCAGAATCTTTTCTGTCTGCTGCAGGAGCCTTGGCCCTGGAGAGGACTCCATGTTGGCGCTAGTTAGTCCTCGAACGCGAAGTCGTGGTGGTGGTTGTGGTGCTTGGAGATGGAGGTTTAATTTGTGTCTGTCCTCGCGCTAGGTAATCCTCGGGACTAGTGTCTTCACGCAGTCACGTTGGGCAAATTCTCATATGTTTATGGTATTGCCATTTGGGAACGACACAGCCCTGCTATAATTACAAGATATGAGAAACAGGGTTAAAAAATAATACAATCAATAATACCCTGTGCTCTCTACTCCCAACGAACCTTCAACATCCATCAATTTCGTAGCACTCTGTATCAGCCCCATGTATAACTGAGATAATGATTTCAATTGCAAGCACAGCTCGTGCAAGAACCGCACCTGATACGCTCCAACAAATATACCACCCAAAGATAATCATACAAGTACACGCACCATAACCTGGGCGTAGAATCCTATAAAGCGAAGATCTCTTCATGCTCGCATGCCGCAAATGCAAGATACCACAGCCCAAGCCAAATCGACACACGCGAACGCCGCAGTATCGGTATCAAAACCCCCATGCCAATGCTAATACGAAGCATTATAAGAAACCCATGAAGCCCAAAACCGCGCAGCCAGCCGTGCGGTATCCTCCGCTCCGTGTTGGGATGGCCCGGACGTTCTATGTATAGACGCCTATTTTGCCCGGGTGAACATTGATCTTCCATAAAAAAAAATGTTGAAGAGAGTCGTAAAGCTTTGAATTTTACCGATCTGAGCCCTTTGTGTTAGCCCGCACAGTCTCCTTCTTTACTCTCACGCTTCCACTCCCTGCAAGCCCATTTGATATCCTTGTTTCTTGGTCGAAGCTTGTTCGTTTGCCAGGGGCATCGCCCTCGTCGGAGTCGTCAGCTAATTCACCAAGTTCGAATTGATTCTCAACATCGTAATCGTGCATGAGACCTGTCCTGTCGCCCAAGCTATTTCTTGAGCCTTCATTTCCCCCATGAAATGAACCCCGGAAGCCGGCCTCGGTGCTCCTGCGCAATTGCATACTTCTTCGGGTAGGGAATCCGGAAATGCCATCAGTAGGCGGCGCGTCCGAGAAATCGTTGCCGAGATGGTTGCGTCCATCGGGATCGTCGCGTGAAAGGTTTAAGAGGTAGACTCCGGAAAAGATGACGAGGAATCCGCAGAGAAGGGATATAGTGTTGATGGCAGACGTGGTATTGAAGCCTTGGAAGAGGAGGAATGATGCGATCAGGGTACAAGTGGTGAATGTTACGTAGTATAGTGGGTTTACGCTATGTCTCCATTAGTTTTGTTCTTCTAGTAGGCAAAGGTCAAGGGTTGGCATACATGTTCGTGGAGAACTGGCTCAAAGCTTTGTTGAAGTAGTTCATTTGTGTCATAATGCAACCTATGATCATGATGATGAAAACATAGGTGGACGGATGTGTGAACTGATTGTTGCCCGCGAATGTCATTTTCAGCGCGATTCCAAACGCCTTGATGGCCATAATGGAGACGGATCCAGAGGTAGAGCAGATGGATAGGTATATGAGAGGGTTCTTGCGGCCGTATTTTGGAGCGACCTTGTAGATCATGATTGTGCAAAAGGCGGCGACAAAGGCACAATAGAAGAGGAAGCCTAGAGAATCCAAAAAGGTTAGTTGCGACTCGATGGCCACGAATGCACAGGGTCGACTTACCGGGCTTGATCGCCAAATCCAGGATTTTGTCGACAGACTCGACCTCCTCGTCCGGAGGAGCATGCAAAACAATGATGACGGAACCGATCAAACATATCGCACAGCCAATCTTTCCCAACAGACCCAAGGTCTCCTTCAGAAAATATGACCCCAAAACTGCTCTGTGCCTGGATTAGTGGGAAATGTATGATGAAGAGATTCGTACGTACCCGATGAGGACAGCGAGGGCGCCTAATGGGGTTACTAGAATGGCAGGCGCAAACGCGTATGCTGCAAAATTGAATATTTCACCGACAACCACTGCGCCCAGTTAGTCAATTGACTTGCTACATCCAGAGGGCGGCGCTCACTGGTAACCATACCGGCCCACCAGGTGGGATTCCGGAAGTATGTGAAGCCTTCTCCATCAAAGCCATGCTTTTCCGCAGACATGGTAAGTCCCTATGTTGGTTGCCAGTCAGTTTTTGTTCCCATCGAGTGCTGGTTTGTGCGCAAAGCCATGGAGTGGTGAAGAGGGAGGGTGTTGAGGGAGTGGACGACGGGAGGCAGGCGACGGACCTTTTTGGTAATGACGAAGCTTGTGCCTATGATGGAGATGGTCAGCGAGTTGGAGATGAGATGCAGAGAGGATTGCCATACCGATCAACAGCGACGAAGACATGGCGAGAAAGAGGCCGACATATCTATGCGCAGGTCAGCGTCGGCGGCTTCGCGCAAGCGGTGGGCAGCCACGACGTACTTTTCTTCCATTATGAAGCGGCCGAAAGGTGCTGGGACCTGCTGTGTCTCTTCTGGGCCGAGTAGTGTGGGATTGGAGGTGGGTGGGCGGTCGCGGTGGGCGATGGAGGCGGTGGACGTAGGTGTTGGGGATGTGTCGTCTATCGATAGGGTTGCGTTTGTGAGGCCAAGACGAAGGCGCGCGGGCGATGCGAAGGCGGCGCCGCAATTTAGCGGAGTGAGACTGTGAGAGTCCGCAGCGGCGTCGACTGACAGTGGGGACGTGTTGGGGAGGAAAGCTGGCAGAATCGGTTCACGTTTCACCAAACGCCTGCCAAAGGCCCTGTTCAGGGCGTCCCAAGTGTTTCGACAGGGAGGAACGTGTGGTGGGTCGTTGAGCGCTGAGCGTGAACTGCGTGCCGGGTAAAGGGCCGAGGCAGCGTGCGGCGACGACGGCTATTAGGCAGGATGGGCGGGATGCAGGACAGCAGCGGGAGCGGGCGAGAGCGCGAGCGCGGTGGGCAAAGAGTGCAGTGCGCGTGGCGGCGATGTCACTGCGGTGCGGCCATGGTAGTTCGCTGCGAATTCATACGCGGTTTCACGGCCAGATCCGGACATGGGACCTGGAGCAGGCCGGGCTGGTGTCCTATTTTCGTGGTGTGGATCAGCATGCGGCCTCAGGCCTCGGCGTCGCGCTCCCACTTCAGGAGTGCCCACATGGCCATGGGTCTTCAGCTTCGAGACTGCCAAGGGCCATTCTCATACGCGCACCACTGCACACCACTGCACACCACTGCACACCATGTAGCTAGTAGAAAGCAAGTTGAGAGAGCCAGCACGAGCGGCCAGGTGCACGCACGCCACACTCAAACACGCAATGTTCTGACACGTTTGCTCCCGCGCAGACCACTTCGGAGAATTGCTAACAAAATTTATTTGCGGCCATCCAATGTCCCGCTCCACGCCGTCTCAGCCCAAGGTCCTCTTCGATAGTCCGCCAGAGCACAGCCACCCGTCTCTCTGCTGCTGCCATCCATGCTCAAAACTTACTGGATCCCCAAAGCCGCCAGACGATGTTACACTCGCCATGGCTCGGTGTCGTCCGAAGACACCATATACAGCCAAACCCATTTCAAAAAACACTCCGTTTCGCCCGTGGCCACCAGACCCACTTTTGAACCCACCCAGCACCCAGCACCCAGCACCCAGCACCATATACAGATCCCACCCACTCTGATGAACCACCAAAAAAAACAAAAACGCCCCATGCCACCATTAAATGCGTAGCCAAAGGGCCCAATAATTACACGGTGAATACAGAGGACAACCCCTCTAGGGGTAGTTGGATATGGAAAGAAAACACAAAACAATCAACTCACGTACCTTTTGGTTATCACTTCTTACTATGTCCATCACCAAGTACTCTAGAGATCGGCTGGGTAGTCCGAGTGGGGAGTCGCATCGCTTGGCCGCGTCCAGGTGGAGAAACTGTGGTTAGTCTGGAATTATTGAGCCATGCATCATTGGGTAGCGATGTGCAAGCGCGAAGCGAGATCATCCCTCCGGTTCATGATATCTAGCATGGCCCTCGAGTGAGACAAGGTGATGGGGATATTTAGGTCGTAAGTGCTGTTGGTTAGTGTGGAAAGAGAAATACGATCAACGCGAGGACGGAGGGTAGTTACACTCGCGGTCGCTTGGCGTCTGGATACAAATCAGCATCGTGCTTGTCATATCTTTCTCGGACGACTGGGTGCAACGAACCTGATAAACCGGTGCCGATATCAAAGCCGCTGCTGACCTCATCAATTGACCGTTTAAGACCTTGGGGCGAACCCTCATGATCAAGTCCAGTTGACAAAGTAGCAACAGGTTGTGCAGCCGCAGACGTAGCGACCGTGGGCTGCTCAACCGTACCGTCCTCGTCTTCGTCGTCGTAATTGAGGTAATCATTTTCGATACCATCTTGGGATCCACTATGGGATCCATCTTGGAATGGAGTATGGGTGGCCTCTATATTGGCTTCAGTCTCATCACCAGGAACATTGAAAGCACCGTCTATATCGACAAAAGTGCCATCATCGACGCCTTGATCAGAGGCTTCAAGATTGCTGCCATCATCCGTGGCTCTAGTCAAGTTTAAATCCTCTGGTTGGTCCATACCAGCGTCTTCGTAGTAGTAGGCAGTGTCCCCTGCATCTGCCTCTTGTGTCGCAAAATCACCTGTCGCCAAGGCTTCACCAGATACATGTTGATCATATCCATGGCCATACTCTTCATCGAAAGCCTGGTTGTCATATGCAAGGTGTTCCACGGTAGCATTCTCTTCGTAATTGGCATAATCTGTATCCAGGTCGAGGTGAGAGTCTTGACCGGTTTGGTCATCTCTAAGGCCTTCACTGTAGCTGTGTTCGTCGTGTTCATGGGGCTCCGTGAGGTTAGTGGGATCTTCAACATTCACATCCTTGTGCACTACGTCGTCTCCTTGAACCGTGGAAGACCCTGGCGACGGATCATGGATGGAAGCTTGCTCAGCTTGGGCAATAGTTGTAGGATCTTCGTCCTCATCATCACTATAGTCAATATCCCCGTCGTCCTCGCCAGAGTATCTACTTGCCGGAGTCTGTCCGGTATGGGACGGGGTGGCAGTTGCCGCTTGTCCGCCTTGTGCTTGATGGTCATCTTTCGCAACAACATCAACCTGTTCACCAGCTGGAGGTACATCAGGTTGGTTTGCATCAGATCCGGGGCTGTAATTGTCGGAGGGCTGTCCGGTTTGCTCATTCTCTTGTGGGGAAATCTCGTCGTCACCAGCGTCTTCATAGTCTTCGTTGTGCTCAGTCGCTTCACCTTGTTGTTCCGCCTTTTCCTCTTGGTTCCAATCTTCATTATGCGCCTCATCAGTGTGCTCATTTGAGTATGAAATGTTGAAAGCAGTTTGCCCTGTTGCGATGGCCGTGCTAAGACCGGAATAACCTATACCGTCTCGTACAGCTTTCTCTATTTCACCTAAAAGGGTGGATACTCGTGGGCGGAATTGCAAGGTAATGTAAAACGACTCCGGATTGGTAGTGCCATCTTGGGTATGGAGCTCAAGATAGGTGCCGATTAGGTGATCGAGTCTAATAAACAAGCAAGCCGTGGAATCCTCGAAAATTTCCATATTGTGAAAATGGTCAAAACGGAAGCCTAACTCGGTTTCGTTGCCAATATCGTTGCCTAGTGCCAATCTACACTCCTGGAAAAGCTGATTGAGTAGTTTCTTCTGGGATGACCGATCCGCAAGAAGCCAGTCGTCATCACCTTCTGACTCATCTGGCTTATACAACCAAAATTCAGAGCCATCATAGTTGATAGTAACTGGGTGTAAATGTAAAGATTCGTTATCCTGATCTTCCTGCTCGGCCTCGGTGAGCTGTTCAACTTGAAGATCTTGGTCCTTTTCGGTTGTGTTTGCCAATTGAACAAGTTCATCAACACCCTTATTGTCGCCGTATACACTGAATTCTTGTTGCGGTTCATGATACTCATCTTCGCCAACATCTGGTTGGTCATGTGAATTGTACTCATCATTGCCATCTTGTTCCCAATCTGCGTCTGGAACATGATTCCATGCTTGATCAGTACTATGATTCGGCTCTTGGCCGTATTCAGCCTCTTCTTCCTGTTCAACCTCAATACCTTCCTCAACAGTCTGATTGGGTGATTCGCTTAGCCCATGGTGAACGTCTGACTGCGAAATATCAAGCGGCGCACTCTCTTCCTGTGCAACTTCTTTCACCCGAGAAGTATCATCGTGTATGGGTTGTGATTGCTCATCTTCCTCATCGGAATAGTCGATGAGATCGTCCTCGTCAATCGGCGTTTGTTGTGTCACTACTGGACTGTTGTGTGAGGGTTGGCCGGCCTCGACAACCACCTCATCATCATAGTCAATAAGATCACCATCATCGTCTATCGGTGTCTGGTGTGTGACTATGGGACTGGTGTGTGAGGATTGGCCGGCGTCCACCACTTCTTCATCACCATAGTCAATCTCATCTTCCTCGATGAGATCATCTTTGTCGGCCATGAAGTCATCTTGATCAGGGAGGGTAGTGTGTAAGTCAAGCTCTGCATCCGATACCGCATCATATAATAAGATATCAGCATCTTCCTGGGGATTCGAATCGAATTCAAAGGCAATATCTCCGTCTTCCCGATCGTATTCCTGGTCGCAATGTAGTTCCATTGCATCGGTAGGAGCCGTCGCCTCGAGGGTGGAGACAGGTATGGCAAAGGTCGTCATAGGGAGTGTGGTTGGCTATTAGTTGATATTGGCTAGTGATTCCTTGGGCCGTGGTGGCTATGGAGAAGAAGTAGAAGTTGGCAGGTGAAAGATGAAGGAGCCAAGCGCATTACAACGCCACACAGGCAAGTTATAGGTGGTGATGATGCGACAGGCGCGTAGGAAACCTTTACGACGCGGCGGACGCGGCGTAGCGAACAAAGACTGAAATTTTCATCACACAGTGCGCGCAGTATCGCTAGGTATGAATGTGGTCGTTGCTCGTGTCGCGACGAGATGTGGGTGTAGTGGAATGGAAACAAAGGTGGGTGCCAAGTCCTGCCTGCAGCGTCTGGAAAGTCGGAGGAGCTACAGGAGTCGTAGGATCGTAGTGGGACGTGGTCTGGATAGGGTGGCTGGGATAGAATCTTCGAGTACAGGCAAAAACATGCAGTCTGGATGTTGCGTCCTGGCGATGGCTAGGCGAGGGTGTGGGTTAGGAGAAGGAGTGGACGAGTTTGCGCGAGTGCGGAGTGTTAGAGGTGCTGGCAAGGTCAAAGGGATGACTGGGCTGAGCCAGAAAGGGCTAGGCAGATATGGTCACGTGATGCAACGACCACCTGGAACTTTACACTCAGAGCAATGCCGAGTGCGGGCGGGAGAGCTCGAACGCAGGCCAAATTATTTGCAGTCAACGCCAAATTGAGGCTACGGTATCTGCGTTTTTATACTATTCCCTCGTCTTTCTCTCTCCGAACACCTTTCCTCAATCGCATAAGCACTGAGCGAAAGCGTTGTTGGTGTGCCTCGCAATTTCCATCGTGGATAACCCCCTCCAACGAGTCCACCAATCCACCACACCAGTTTCCTCACACGCTCTCGCACCACAGGTTGCGCTGAAAGATAGTCCTGCAATTCCCCACAATCAATCCACAGCTCCGCAATGGTACGAATGCCCGCATGCCGCCAAATGCTTCCATGTCCACAAGCTCACCCACTGTCATTCACAGGTCGTCCTAGCAGCCTCAATATGCACACGAGGCGGCAAAGCCGTGCTCTCACGTCAATTCCGCGAAATGCAGCGCTCGCGCATGGAGGCTTTACTTGCTTCCTTCCCCAAGCTGGCCGACAGCGGCACCCAACACACTACCTGCGAGCAAGATAACGTGCGTTATGTCTATCAGCCCTTGGACGAGCTGTACATGGTGCTTATTACCAACCTGCAATCGAATATTCTCCAAGATATCAACTCGCTACACCTCTTCGCCCAGGTTGTGTCTTCGATATGCAAGTCCCTCGATGAGCGGGAAATCCTCAAGAATGCCTTCGAGTTGCTCGGCGCTTTCGACGAGATTGTGACTATGGGATATAGGGAAAACTTAACGCTCAGCCAGATCAAAACTTTCTTGGACATGGAATCCCACGAGGAACGCATCCAGGAGATCATCGCCCGCAACAAAGAGTTAGAGGCATCAGAAGAGCGGAAGCGCCGAGCCAAGCAGCTAGAGATGCAGCGGAAAGAAATGTCACGTTCATCGCGTGTGGGTGGAGGAATGGGCGGTGGGAGTGGCATGGGGGGTGGTTCTGCTCGCACACAGCAATACCCAAGCTACACCCCCAGTACTCCAGCAACTGTCCCAGACACCTACGACTCGTACGAAGCAGAGAAGAAGAAATCAAGCAAACCCCTTGCGTTGGGCAAAAAGGGTATGCAATTGGGTAAAAAGAACAAAACCAACATTTACGACCAAGTGGCCGGCGACATGCCCCAGGAAAGCGAACCTCTTGTCTCACCCAAACCCACTGCACCCCTCGCTGCTCCAGCCAGCGCTCGCCCATCCACATCCTCAGATCGTGAGGCTGTGCATATTACCACCTCGGAATCTATTTCCGCGCGTTTAGATCGTGAAGGTCTCATAAAATCCTTCGAGGTCAAAGGCGAAATGCAACTCAAGATTTCCGACCCGGCCCTCACACAAGTCAAACTAGATTTGCAATCTGGCGACACTCGTGGTGCTCAACTAATGACCCATCCCAAGGTCGACAAGGCTGCTTTCAGGAGCAGCAAGATCCTTCAACTTGCTGATACTTCGAAAGGCTTCCCCACAAACATGGGTATTGGTGTCATGAAATGGAAATTCGCCCCAAAGCCTGAAGATGTCTCTGACCCGCCCATCACGTTCCGTGTGTGGGTTGAAGAATCGGGGAAGATGTTCAACATTACTGTTGAGTACGAATTAACGGGTGGGGACCCTCTTAAAGACGTCACTGTTACCATTCCCTACCAGACCGACGAACCAAACGTCTCCTCCTTCGACGCCGTATACGAAGTCAGCGGCGATAGCCTTGAATGGAATATTGGTGCTGTTGACGATGGAAACAGTTCTGGGAGCTTTGAGTTTGAAGCCTCGGCCGACAGTGATTCCGAGTTCTTCCCAATGCGTGTACGCTTCAGCAAGACGACTCCTTTCGTAGATGTCTCTGTAATTCTCACCTTTCCTAAACCATTCATTAGACTAATTATGCTAATCACATCCAGGTCTCCACGGTCACTCTTCTGTCAATGAACCAAGATATCAGCTTCACCAAAGACCTCAAGTCTGTCACCGATGTTTACGAGATTGTATAGTAATCTAGCCTCATCGAAATGTGAGTATAGGCAGTTCATGGTGCGCAGTGTGATACATGGATTGAGTTCGGCAGATTTAGTGCTAGCATAGACAGCGACGATTCATAAAAGAATGCAACGAAGTCAACGAGATAATCTTGCAAAAATAAATTTCTCCAAGTGCACTAAGCACCGAGGACCTCATTGTTCACTGCCTCCTTTGACTAGCCCTGTTGCGATTTTAACCTTTTACTCTCATAATCCAAACGTTTGTCTCTAAAACTGTATGGTGATACGTATCCGTTTGTTGTCGTTCACCACGTCCTCAACATTGAAAAATAATTTCACCACCAAGTGGCTGTCCATGGGTTCCATTATCAATTGGGACAGGAAAAGAAAATATCAATATATTGTACGCATTTCATTCAGCGTACATCTACCTATACATATTTCGCAAAACAATGCACACTCTCTGCATGTAGAAACGCGGAGAATGAATACCAAGCCAAAAGCAGTCTATAGTTAGCCAGTCGCCGGAATCCCTGTGTTCATCCCGTCCACCCACAAGTACCCTTCCCTAGGGAAAGAAATGCAGAAGCACATCTCATCAGATGGGAAAAAAAAGTATTCTATACATAACCATGCCGGAATCAGAGACTAAAAAAAAAAACTTCATACAAGCCATTTCTTGTCGAAAGAAGTCCATGATACCCCACCCAATGCCTATCCGTTACCTAGTGTGCCTGCCGTGTCATTTTAAGTGGGAATTTGTCTATAATAGTGACCCCTAAACCGGATGGTGGATGAAGAAAAAAAAACCCGAACAAAATTAATAGAGTAAAACCTCATACAGAAAGATTTTTTTTGCACTTGCTATACAGCAACACATGTTCAATGTCGAAGTAGTGTGTTTGGGGATCCGAGCCTATTCTTCGTGAGTACAGCTGAATCTTGTGAAGCGTAGCCAAGAATGCTTGGATTTTACCTTTGGCAATGAGTTGGTGTGGCAAAGGAGGAGGGAAGTAGGGAGGAAGAGCATCTAACTAGCAGAAGCCTCCACCACCCTATCCCCCTTGCAAATAATTCCACTGATACGAGCCGTGCCTCCAGGCAATAGACCATCAAACTCCGCTGCCCTCGCCTCCTCCTCATCCGCCCAACCTGTCTGTAAGCCCCATCCCGCGTTGAGAGCGATGAGCTCGTTCATACTCATCTCCTGAACAATCTCGCCGAGTAAAGGCCATTTGGCGCTAAGCATCGCCGGTGAAAGTACGTTGTATCTCTTAGTTACAAGCGGGTTCCTGGGAACAGGATTCTGGGGCTCGACATCGGTTTGATCTAGTTGAGAATATGGGAGTCGAGCATACCCACAAGAGATGAACCGAATTGAAATAAGAGAAGTAATGCGATCGGCGTCGGCCTGGGAAAATTCAGAGCCAAAATCGCCGAGATTTGGGCCAGGGGAGATGACGTCGAGAATGTTCATCCAAGAGCCTGCTCGTGGCTGAGCTCTGAGGACCGTTTGAGCTCTGAGGATCGTTTGAGCGTTTGGGGTGGGTTGGGCTGGCTGAGCTACTACAGGTACAACATTTGTGGCATTTGGTTGGGCTTGGGCAGCTCCAAGAAATGCCGTTAGATTGATCTGTTGGGTCAAATTTTGCCCCTGCTGGTGAACTTGATTTGGAAATTGAGCCTGGAGTTGAATTTGGTTTTGTAATTGAGCCTGGAGAAGAGCTAGCTGGGGGTTGGCAGGCTGCGTCTGTAACTGTTGAATATGAAGCTGTAGTGCTTGGATGTGAAACTGGAGTAGTTGCTGAGGGTTAATCGGGTGACCCTGTGCTTGAA
This sequence comes from Clavariopsis aquatica, assembly GCA_013620735.1. NCBI lineage: Eukaryota > Fungi > Ascomycota > Dothideomycetes > Pleosporales > Clavariopsis > Clavariopsis aquatica. Next base: position 23,538 of record JAAZQE010000258.1, read on the forward strand.
TTGCCGCGTTGATATTGGGCTGGATATTTATGCCAGGAGCTGCAGCCATAGCAGGTTGCACCATGTTGCCACCCTGTTGGCCGTGATTTTGTTGGTGAACATTCACTGCATTTCGCAGCACAGCCGTGACAGAAACGGAATTCAGAACCAGGACCTTCAAGTTAAGTTTATCGTGTTGCTTGACAAATTGAAGCAAGGTTGCCGGTGTAAGCCAACAATTCTTTATCGTCAGATCCTCCACGTAAGGAAACTCGAGAAGATGATCGGTGAGGATTATGGGATCTTGTTCAACAATTTTATCTATTGTAAGGAACGGTGCAGGCAGAATGAGCTTGTTCCTTGCATGAACTCCCTCCGCATGCTCACCGCCGGTTGCCCAACCAATAGTTAGCTTTTTGATATTGGTACGTTTGGAGATAACGTTTCTTAACAGATTATAGAACCCGTCAATTCCACCTGTCGGGCTAATCTTAGGTGTCTCTACAAAGCCAGCTTCGTCTTTATGGACAGTACGCCATCCGGGAATAACCTGCAATATGACTTTGTTCAGGTTCGGCAATGCATTCCAGAAATCATGTCGACTGAGCAATGAGACATATCTGTCGGATATTTGTGAAACATTGAGAGTATGCACTTGGTCAAAAGTCCTGGGGTTGTCAATAATCGACAACATGTACGAGGACAAGAAGGCTCGCTGAGCCCACTCTGTTTCCATGAGCCATTCTTTTTGGGCCTTGGTCAAGTTGGCTGGGATAATCGGGCTCATAAGCTGCCCTGCGTCGGTTGGCAGAACAGAGGAAGAAAATAAGATTCCGGTGCCAGATGAGGGCGGTACCACCACGAACCGTTCTAGTACTTCAGGGTCATCGAAGGACGTTGGCACTTGGAAATCAAGGGCATCATGAGGGATTGCATCGTGAACGATATGTGGGTCAATGAAAGGCAATCCGGGCTGACTTTTGAGCACAGCGCCGGATCCATGGAGTTCTGATAATGGTCGGTTCGATTCTAGCTTATACAACGTAGCTAATTTGATATCGCTCTGGGCTTCTTGATGACAGGCTTGAATATGTGCCCAAAGCTCCTTTTGCGCTTGCGCTCGGCGGTCGGGGATCTTCTTTAGCGTTCCAAATACTTCCGGTGGCCTGGGCAAGATCCTAGCTCGGATGGATCTATCCGGGCCATTAAGCCAGCCAAGACCGCTGTCAATCGACAGCGCCAACTCCCTAACCTTCTTTAGTTCGGAAAATGCTGTCTTCATCCTCGGGGTCTCATCCGCCGCGGATTCCAGTCCAGCAACGTCATCGAATCGGCGATATTCCTCGAAAGGCCAATCATAGCTTCCCCAAAAACTCATATGGCGCTCGGTCATGGACTTCTCTGGCGGTTTTGCTAATGAGTCTTCATTCACCTCGAAACTCATTCCGAATTTCAGAATGTGCTTTCCAAATCCCCTGAAAACATCCAAGCCATGACCGTTATATACATCATCCCCATTGGCATTCTTCCATGTGAGGCCAGTAGTTTCAATCCGCACCTTCTTCTTTCCCTTGAAGTCTGGCTTTTTCTCTTGGCCAAGCATCCCGTATATTTCGGTGTTGAAGGGTACGACCACCGTGTTGAAGAGGACCTGGGACACGTGTCTGTCGAATTCCCGACAAACGAGTCGCATTGATTTGATGTCATCACGATTCAGGTAGCTGGCAATCTCTTCGAATAGCTCTGTAGGAAGCCGTCCAGGAGGCCATCCCGGAGATGAAAGCAAATCATTACTCAACGTCTCAAGGATAGGTGAACCTTCTTTCCTCTTAAGAATCTTGGTAGGCCGTATTGAATCACGTGAGAAACTTGGTTTACTCTTCTTCACCACGAAGGGGGGCTTGGCGTCCTTATTCAGGGTGTAATACCGTATGGGTTGTTTCGCGGCATTCCGGAAGTTGGGCCACACATCATTAGCATGTGGGTCTAGAGCATCAGTCTGATAAAGCATCAAGGCTACGGCAGATCCATTAGTGCTTAGAGTTTTCACCACTGCCCTTCCGTCAGAGCTCTCGAAATTGTCTCTAGTGCGCTTGATGACCCCGGATCCGATCTGAATGGAGTGAGCCGCACCGTCGATAGGATCCATAACGCTAGGAAGAAACGTGAACCGATGTTGTTCAGCAAAATCCTCTTGGGTGACCTCTGGATATGTACGTTCCAAGCCTAGTTGATTTGACGATGAAGGTGTTACAGTAATGGCTCGACTAGCGGACGCAGTGCGCGCATTCAAGTTGTGAAAAGGGCTAAGCCACCGCTCCTCGTTCCTCTCTTCAACATCAAAGTCTGTGTTGGGGTGAGAAGAGGGTGAGTATGTCCGCGGGGGAGGGTCGCTCTCATTTCCCAAACTCCTCTGCCGACTTGTTTCTAGCTGTGATGGAAATGTAGCGTTGGGGTTGCTCGAACCGCGGCGGCGCCCGAGGGAGCTATAAGTCCTTCGTGAGCCTCGTCCTCGTGACGGCGAGGGAGGGAGAGGTTGTGCAGCGTCCGGCGGATTGGTTGTTTGTTCTGGGGTTGGGGTGCGAAATCCGGGGAAACCGCTGCCCTGGAGTCGGCGCCAGGGTTCGGTACGCGGGCGTAAGTTATGTCGAGGGGGCTGATTCTCCTACGGCAGGCTCCCAGTTAGATCAATGAATGATATATGATGGCGGGGAGGGGGGCATGTGTATCGGACTTACATGTGCAACGTCATACGATGGCTCCTCACTGTCCCCTGAATCACTGTCGTCTCTCACTTCTTGTGTTCCCGATGCCGCCAGCCTTCGGCGAGCGCGTGACTGGAGCAGCGACAACAAAGGGACCCTGCGGTCATGGGCCATGTTGGGAACAGCCTGATCGAACAGCGAGATCTGACTCGAAGCTACAGGACCAGGCGGCGGCGGTGAGGGAGCCGCGGGCACGAACGGGCGCAGCACAGATTTTCCCGGGGTGGAGAATGCCAGGAGAGAGGTGTGTGGCACATGGCCGTGCACGAGTGGAGAGAAGTGGGTGAAAAGGTTGCGAATGCAGATCGTGCGCTTGGGGTTTCTTTGACCCCAGGCCTTGGCGAAGCCCCACCCCCAGAAGATGACTTGCATCGCATTACTGTTGTACCACCAAACGCCTACGCCACGAACGCCGCAGGAACAGAAACCTTCCAAGGTAGGGTTGGAAGCCCGACATGGTCCATCTCACGTGCGCGGCACATCGTCAGGGTACCGACAAAGCAAAGTATGGATTGGTATTGCTATACATTGCATGCATACAGCATGTTCTCGCCAGCAGCCATGTGTAGAAGAACAGAGTGATCCGCCTAGCCTTGGCCGTAGCTGTCGCACTTCGTAAACGCAAGAGACTAAGAATACAATATGCCACCCATGGACAATCTAATGAGAACTTGTACTGTAGGAAATACAAAGGGGAAATAAAACGTCCATGTGTCAACAACCCAGACGCCACAGTTATTATGCAGACACCGATGCGAGCGCATCACCTCAGCTGGTACGCAATAATGTCGTGACTGTGCAAAAGTCGGCCTTGGCTGTCCTCCTCGTCCAAAATGTCTTCGTTCGCTGTGTCACCGGCCAGGTGCTCAAGGTACTCCCTAAACGAATGGTATGTAGTGAGGTTCAACGTGTTAGGACACCACACGCAGACCTGCCATTGAACCTGGGCTGCATTCTCCTTCCCAGCATGAAAGTACTCCAAAAGCTTCGCAACATGTGCTTGCTCTTCCGGCGGCAGCTGCTGAAAGGCGGCGAAAAACGAGCCGCCTAGCTTTTGTCCGTATTCCGGCTCTACAAGCCAGACGAATTTTGTCTCTTCGCTTCCGTCGTTGATCTGGATCACGCGATCCAGAATGGCCCACTGCACTTTGACACTCATGTTGGTCACAAAGGCGATCTCAACAGAGGCCTCGTTCCATATCTCTTGCTGCTCTGTTGCATCGAATAATTGTATTTCGTCTGTTCCAAGCAGCTTTGGCTCTCCAAAGAACCCGTTCCAGAACGAATCTAATCCGTTTGTCAGACTAAGAAATTGTTTGAAGTCGTCGGGGAGGTCGTGGCCGAGTCTCTCTTCTAGTGACGCGATTTGTTCTTGCGTCGCTGGATCATGCAGGATCGTGTCTGGTGGGTCGTCAGGGTCAATGTCCATCTCCTCCCAGACAGCATTCTTCAGTGTATTTTCATTGAACATCCTGACCAGCTCCTCCATGGGTAGATGGCGGAATTGTCTTGCCGCCCCCTTCTCCAATCGCTCCTTAAACGTCTCGTAGACTTCTTTCGAAAAAGCCTCCATCTTGTCTTCGTTCACCTCGATTGTTCGAGCCAGAGCGTGGTGTTTCAGGTAGCGCCAAGCCTGTCTTGATTTCGAAAGATCGACCCAGGTGGAATTGAAGTTGTCCGCGAATATTTGGAGGATGTCTAGTGCTTTTTCCCGCTTGTCCATGAACAATGCGAGATCAATGGCGGCGGTGAGATCGTCTGCGCGAAGTTGCGGCTCGCCCCAGGTGTCCACCATTCCTTCGCCTGTTGCAGCAGCAATCAATTTGTCCAATCCCTCCTCGGTTTCGTTGGTTGATCTTTTCCACAGTATGCGTTCAGTCTCCATCTTGGAAAGGGCTTCTGGTGTGCGCTCTTCGATAGGGATCGAGTCAGGCCACAGGCCCGTGGCCTCCCAAGCAAAGTATAGGCCTGGGCTCCATGATGTCTTGCAGCCTGAAGCAAAGGCCTCGTAGAGATTGTAGAGTTCAGTTGCCTTGTCGACATAGCCCAAAAGCGCAAACTCCAATGCTATATCGAAAACATTCCGGGCCACCTCCCAAGGGTCTTTCTCCCTCAGGATCTGATGGCGGTCGAATTTCCTCCCCATTCGGTGCGACATTGACGTCAAAAGTTGATTGTGGGGTGCGAGTGTTGAGGGGAGTTTCGGTTTCGGAGACAAAAAGAAACCAAGAGCAAAGACGGAGGGGGATGGCGCAACACTTTAAGGCGGGAACGGCCAGAGCGCATGTCACTGACTAGCAGATTTGCCCGATCGTCCAGGCTCCAAGGCACATACCAACTGACGCACCTGTCTACCTATTTGACCTTGTGTGCTGGGCGTCGAGTGCGAGCCGTGACTCGCTTTGTGCATCATCACAACCGAGCTGGTGCGGTCAAACGCCCGACGGGACGGGAGGATCCAGCGCTAGTACCGTATGTGCCTGGGATCAAGTGTTGAGAGCACAATCTCTCTTTTGCTCGCACCTTGGAGCCATCATGTGTTCTGCAGAGTATGGGCGCAGCTGGCGCCTCAGTCATCTCTCCGATAGGCCATTCCGTCCAGCCGCCGCAAACGCAAAGAAGTAGAGAAGGGCTCTAGATGCTTCCTATAGTGAGTTGAGCAAATGGCAAGGACCTGTCCGTTTCAGCGATATTGTGGCGCTTTTAGGGCGTGGGGGGATCACACGATGCCTCTTTAGCAGGGTAGCGGCGCTGCGGCAGTTTCCTTGATGCTGCCGTGATAGCATGGCCCCGGCCCTCTCTGGGGGCGATTCGCGAGTGTTGTGCTGCTGTTGTTGTTTTTTCGGACATCAGCGGTGCGGGCAAACCTTCGCCACAGCAATTCGACGGCCTCTCCAATGAGCCTTTTGCACCAGACGTACTTAGCAAAAACACATCTCTTAAAATTGCTGCATTGGGTTCCTATTGTGCGGCGGCGAAATTGCAAGGAGCAGGGGAGTTGGCCCGCATGCATGACAGGCATCAAGGCAACACAGCCGGTTGGCTTCCGCACCAAAGACCCCAAGTTGACGCGTGAGCGACAACAAGAGGAAAGGCGCCCGGGCCCGGATATCGACCCGGTACCTACTTGTTCCTGGTGCTTTATCCACTTGTGATTCGGGCCGTTTCCATCCGGATATGCATGGCTCTCTCACAAATGACCGGGAATATTACCGCCTTCGTAGATGCAAATTGGCGAGAAATTCGTATAAGCTTCAACGTTTGAAGGCTTTTCGCATCGAGCTGGAATTATACCTTGGGTCTAGACTCGGCTAAGATGCTCTTGATAGGATCGCCTTGTGCAAGTCTCACTAACACTCACCTCAGCCTCACTTATGGGCAGTACGCGAAATCTCGTCTGGCCTACTATCAGATCCTCCAACTACGTACGTGGAGCAGCATCCAAGAGGAGCCCCGAAGCAACGCTTTTGTAAGCTTTCGCGCAGTATTCGGTTGCGACGGCAATGACGATGGCGATGGCGATGGCGACCTAGATGGATGACAGCCGCCTCCAAGTACTGTTTTTTTTTTCCCGAGGACGTAATCCTGGCAGGGGAAGGCGAGCTCGGTTTCTAAGAATTCGGGGTAAAGGTACGCGGAACGTCAAAACATAATTTGAACTCGAACGTGCATAATCTTGAGTTTATACGAAACATGCTATTCTCCAAAGTTCGCGAGCAACATCGTACATGTGAATTACAGAGCGAAACTAGAGAACCGGGGGGAGCGATAGCAGGACGACAGAAGCAACACTAAAGATTGTGAGTCTGGTGAGTGGCAAGCTAGAACCAACCATGTGGAGCGGAGAACTCGGCATTCTCTACGGAGCGACGTAACAAGAGCGGGAGCTTTCGTATAAACAAGTAGCGACAAATGAGGCCGTAATGGCCGGTGCCATCCACTCACCATTGACAAGATCGTGCCGTGTGTAAGGCATTGATTTCCAAATAATTTCATGGCAACGCCTTGGCTACGATGAGTAGTGTAGATGCTACATACAGTACATGATCGACCAATTACGTACTGGAAGGCAGGTTTTTGTTTTACTGCAGCTCAGGATCGGTCTGAGAGGAACTTCTTTTTGTCTTGGGAGAATCGTGTGGAGTCCGCGTTGCTGTCCACCCTCAACCGGTGTGGGTGATATGAGAAATTTGTTTTCTATCTCGATGAAGCCCTCGTTTATTAGTGAAGGCTGAGCTTGATGTTCTACCGGTACCGTATTATCAAGTTTCTGTCGTTCTCCTGTCTGATGACGAGGCTGCACCACTTCGCTGTTTTAGTTTGTTGTTACATATCATGCACACGAAACTCGGTACGTGTGTGCTTGAAAAGACATTTCGCCCATAGACGGTTTCATGTGTATGCATGTGTATTCAGCGTCAGTATTTGTAGCATGCCCTTCTCACATAGATATCAGTAAGACCAACCTGCACAGTTTTCATCAGGTTTAGTATCTCCGGTCATTAGGCCAATCCGCTCTGTTCGTTTTGCCCTCACCAGCTTCTCCTCACCAATAAGGACTCCTAACACCTGTTACTATGATATTAAATATTAGCCTTCACTCCTCCTCCGCTACCCTAAGCTAATTTACAGCACCGCCAGATCAGCATGGCTCACAAACCACGTCCCATTCCCTGTATCCACTGTGAGGTTCCTCTGACTCACCTTTCCATCCTTCAGATACCCACTTTCCACAACCCCGTCAGCCACTGGCCGAGCCAACTTATTCTCTCCACTCTTGACCGTGAAATTCGCAATCGGGATCTCCCATGCATTCCGATTCACAACTGTCGGTAAACCAAAGTATTTGGCTTTCACCTCGTCATTGCTGATATGCAGCTCGTAGTAGCCCCTGTAATACATGTCCTGCCACTGTAGTTCTGGATTGGCGCCTACGATCCAAGCCGAGAATTGATTTGCATTGGCAATTGAAATGTTTGCACCAGCTGGCGACGGTGAGGTGACGCCTGACCCACCAAATTCAACCCCAATTGCGCCAGTGCCGGTGCTGCTGTCGTACGGTTTCTCGCCGAGCCAGACGAGGTCACTGACCCAAGACGCGTGGCTGTCGCCTGCGAGGAAGATGTTATTACCGATATTGTTGTTGTAGAGTAACGACAGTGTTCGATTTCGGTTAGCTTGGTATCCATCCCAAGTATCATAGTTGAGTGGGTTCTCATCGCCCAACCCGAGAGACAGATTCATGTGACTAAAAATGATCTGAGAGCCGATGAGACGCCATGTGGCTCCGCGTTTGGAGGAGGCGGTGAGGGTATTGTAGAACCAGTTCTCTTGTCGTGAGCCCATGAGTGAGCGAGAGGCATCATTAGAAATGGAATGAATATAGTCGGTATTCCAGTACAAATCTGTCACAGAGCGGTCGTATTGGCGAGTGTCGAGCATAACGAGGTCAACTAGCTTGCCAATGCTGAAGCTACGCCAACTACGGGTTGGTGTCAGTATGGGTAAATAGGAAAGGAGGAAAATTCCGGCTTACATGCGCAGATTGTCATCCATGTCCACTTGTCGGATCGGCATCCATTCAAAGTACGCTCTGACGGCATTCATTTTACGTTGGTCGACAGAGACACCACCATCGCGAACAAATGAATCTTCTGTGTTGTTGAGTTCTGAACTACCGTCGCGGAAGGTATTGTCGGCAACCTCATGATCACTAAAGGTGGAGGACCAAAGTCAGTGTAGTCCTTAGCAGTAAAGAAAGGGAAGCACCGTTGTCATGTCTTATCCTAGAGTGTAGCATTGAATCTGTAAGTTTCTCTATAAAATTCCACCTGGGTATTTTATTAAGAGGTTTACAATTGTTGCATGTTGACGCAGGAAGAAATAAGACACTATAAGAGAGAATGTGCGCTAAGGCCTTCGGGAATACATACTCCCAAACTGGAATCCAAGGATATTGCTGATGGCTCTCGAGCAGATCGAGATCAGTGCGGTAAGTCGCAATTCTTTTTCTGTAATCGTATAGCGTATAGATTTGTCTGTCTGGAAGCGGAATACGGTTGATGGTCTGTCCCCATCCGTATTCGCCGTTTGCGTACTCGTAGATATAATCACCAAGATGAATGACATAGTCCACTGAGTCCTGCGACCATGTTAGCTCGTGTGAAATGATATCCTCTCCTGATCTGTGCTCACCTTTCGAACGGTATTTCCGTACGCATTGAAGTAGCCAAATGGGAAGTTGGAGCATGAGTACACCGCCAGCGATACTTTGGTGATATCGTCATCTGCGTTTGGCGTTGTCTTGGTCCTTCCGAGGGGGCTCTTGTTCTCCGACTTGCAGACGTTGAATTGGTAATAGTATGTCGTGAACGGCTTTAGATTCTTTGCTTCAACCTTGACCGTGTAGTCGATGTCTGAGCTGGTGTACACGGTCCCTGAGTCAACCACCTCTGTGAGCACCTCATTGGTTGCAATCTTGTACTCCACACACACTGGTGCCTTGGACACTAGCACGTACTCTTCGGTGTCGTGGTTGAACAGCTTTGCGTACCCCGAGACCGTGACATTCGACTGGTCGTTGTCGCTGGAAGGACCAATGCGAGTCCAGAGGATGACGCTGTTCGGGTATGGGTCTCCTGAGGCTACACCATGTGTGAAGTGCAGCTTCGCAGGATCCCAAGGGCTCACGGGGTCATTCCGCTTTACGACCTTGTGGATGGATATCCCGAGCGAGGGGTGGTGCTCCGAGGGCGAACGGTAATTGATGTTCTTCGTCCAGCTGGCGCCCACACCCACAACTGCGATGGAGGAGAGTGCGGAGAGTAATGGAAGCTTCATCGTGGGGAATTGCCTCTGGTGGAGGAACCTCTGGATGAGTGCCTGCCAGCGCAGACTTTACCAGGCTCCTGGGCTCTTTTGTACCCATCCTGCATGTCTTCCAAGCTTTGGAATTGCTCTCCAAAAGTAGCAAAGCTGCTCCGCTGCCTCGGCCTGCTTGCTGTTATGGCATCGGAACTACGAGAAACCCCGGTGTATTCTATGAGGGGAAGTATTTTTTCGTCCGGGGTCAGCGCAATATCATGGACTCTGATTCGTCGCGTGCCTGGAAACGTGTGCGCTGGGGTTGGATGCGGGATGCCTCACCGTGGACGAGGAGCCTTCATGTGTTGGATTCTCGACGTGTGATTGGTGAGAGGGCGGTCGAGAGGATGACGTCCTCGATAGACTGCGACGCTCTGACGAGCGCGGCTTGATGCTGCAGCAAATGCTTGACGATGCTTGTCTTGAGCTTGGCTGCTTGAGGAAGGTGGAAAAGGTAGCTCGCTGCAGGCTGCTCTTTCAACTCCCGCGGTGCCTTGTTCAAGTGGCCTTGGGATGTCTCGACGTTGAAGAAAGGTGACAAGAGCGCTCTGGTGATGCTGGTGATGCTGGTCGGTGGTCGGCACCAACGCAACACCCGTCGACCGCCGGGCTGACATGCTTCGGGTCGGGTTGTTCGTTCATACAAAATGTACAACAGTGTCTATCGCGGCAACCTCTGCGCACACCTCGAGCCTTTCTTCCCTTTTCAGCCCATAGCTACATGTATTAAAACATCAAGGTCTCCATGGCGACCTTTCAGATTGCCATCATAGGCGCTGGCCCTGGAGGCTGCATGCTTGCACGCCTACTCCACCAACACTCCATACCCAACACCATCTTCGAGGCCGAGACCTCGATAAACTACCGTTCCCAAGGCGGGACCCTGGACATTCGCAAATCCACGGGGCTTGCCGCCATAACCGAGGCCGGCCTGCTTACCGAATTCAAGAAGCTTGCACGCTACGGCGAAGAAAGCCTGCTTGTTTGCGATAAGAAACAGACCACATGGATACACAGCTCCCCTCCCAGGAAAGGGAGTAAGACTAATAGTGCGTATGAAGCCCCAGAGATCGATCGAGCGGTGCTGAGGAGGCTGCTGATGGAAAGTCTGCCTGAGGGGAGCGTGCGTTGGGGGTACCGACTGCTACGCGTGGAAGCTGAACCGCATCTCTCGCTGCATTTTTCCAATGGGAAAGTCGAGCGTGGCTTCGACCTTGTTGTTGGCGCCGACGGGGCGTGGAGTAAAGTCCGGAATCTTCTATCCTCGGAGAAGCCATTTTACTCTGGGATAGGGGGATACAGCATGAGCATCCTAGACGCCGAAACAGCAGCTCCCAGGGCATATAAGTTTGTCAACCGGGGGAATGTGTTTGCATATTCCGATGGGAAAAATGTGAACGGGCAGCAGTTGGGCGATGGGAGTATCAATGTCTCATTTAACAGCCGGCGAGACGAGGACTATATTGAAAAGTGTGGCTACGACCCAAAGGATGTCAAGAGTGCAAAGAAAGCAGTGTTGGAAGAATTGCAGGACTGGGCGCCCGAGCTGGTAAACCTGGTGGAGAGCAGTGCGGAGGAGTCAATGGTCTGGAGGAGCTACTACATGCTTCCTGTGGGCTTTACTTGGAAACACAAGAAAGGGGTAACGTTACTCGGCGATGCTGCACATCTCATGACACCATTCGCCGGGATCGGAGTCAATACAGCGTTCCAAGATGCCATGCTACTAGCACGCAAGATTATTGACGCCAGTGGTTTGAAAGATGCAGATAGGCTAGACGAAAATATTGTCGAGTATGAAAAGGAGATGTGGGTGTTTGCCAAGGATGGGCAAGCAAGGACACTAGGCGCCATGACTGACATGTTCTTTACAGCGGGAGCTCCACGGACGTCGATTGAATCGTGGATTCTCCGGCATGTCAAATCTGAAACCCCTAGGTGGGCTCACCCATTTGCTACAGTTGTGGTGTACATTGGCTATTTCATTTACAAGCTATTTGTTTGAGAGAGTTGTGGTCGGGATTGAAATCATTT
>JAAZQE010000259.1:0-13481 GCA_013620735.1 Clavariopsis aquatica
CATAACAAGTTAACTGTTATCTAACAGTTATTTTAGCCTTATGTTAAGACAATTTATATTATTATACGTTTTTTTGCTCACATATGCGAGGAAACCCCAGTATGTGGTATGTGTGAAAAATGTAACAGATTATCTTAAGTCTTTTTTCATGAATATACCAACTAATGCATTATATTTATGTAAAAACAAAGGGCTAATTTTTTCTATATTATTACTAAATAATGTAGAGGGGATTATTTAACTAAATTTATTTAGCACGAGAATTAGCACGATAAGTTGTCACATCAATAAAAGAATTTTCAATTAAGGTAACAGAGTACATTATTACTGAGAAATATAAAAAATATAAAACTGTACTTAATTGACCAAACTCTATAAAGGGTGACTCTACGTGTTTAGCTCCTAATTGCATTAGTATTAAGAAGTTGGCAACAAAGACGTAGAAGTTAATCTTACTTAATGGTCTAAACTGCATACCTCTTGATCTACTTATATCTGTAATAGGTAGAAGTAGTAGAATTAAAATCGCAGAAAACATAGCTATAACACCTAATAGTTTGTTAGGTATAGATCTTAATATAGCATAGAATGGAAGAAGATCGAAAAATTAAATCAACATACATTTGGGGTAGAACTAGTTAATACTAGAATAAACAAAAATGTAAGTGACAGCTTTAGAGACCCAATTTATATAACATTTCTTTGATGAAGTATGGTTTAACTAAATTACGTAAGTCATCCATAGATTCCTTAAATATATATATACGGGGTTTCTTGTCTCTGTTATAATGTATGGAGCATCTAAAATTAAATTTATCTTGCAGTGTAAACATAAGTTTATCTACGTCTTCACTAGTAAATGCATAAACACTTATATGTAGTCCACTACCTTGTAAACTACCATCATCCATGATTCAAAAAGCTAACCCTTTAGGTGTTAACAATTCATAAATGTTACTAGGGACTTTTTTAACGTTAACCACATAAAACAAATCTTTAAATACATTAAAACAGGGAAGTTGCATAGTAGTGAAGGTTATAGAACTATATGTTTTTTTAGTTCTATTATCTCTAACTAGTTTAGAATGAGGCTTATAATCCTTAACACAAAAAGGAATAAAGAAACTAAATACATAATCAAAATATTCTTTATGTGCCACAGCTGTTTGAGCATATGTTAATCTAGTATTACTAGTAGGGGACCTTCTTGATATGTGGGCATCACCGAGTAAAATACCAACTAATATATCTCTTAATTCATCTGGCATTGTAATATCAGCTCTCTGAGCTGATGATAAACGTACAATACCTTTTGTTGAACTAGCAGCACTACGAATAGTGCAAACTGAGAATAGTAAGCTAATATCTGGATCATGTTAATTATATAAATATTGATATATTTATATTCATATTATTACTAATATGGCTGGACTATCTCTTCACAAAATAAATTTGTGTCTCGCGTATAGTCTCTGAGGATCCTTTTAATTTAATATAAAGTTTCCTGCTGATTATCTTACTTTTTAAGAACTTCCAGCAAATGGCGAGATTAAGTGACATCCTTCCTTATCACTCCGGAACTATGGCTGGTGGGGTTTGCATAGGATTTGCCATTACATAATTTTCGCTATCACCTAATACATTAGGCATAAAGAACACAAATAAAGATAATGCAAAAATAAAGATAAATATTGTAATTAAATCCTTAAATAAGTAGTATGGTGCAAAAGGAATTCTTTCATAGTTACCTGAAATACCTAAAGGATTACCGGACCCAGCAGTGTCATGTAATACTATTAAATGCATTAATGCTAAAGCAGCTAACACGAATGGTAAAACAAAGTGTAATGAGAAAAATCTATTTAATGTGGCGTTGTTAACTGAAAAACCTCCTCAAATGACGGTTAATTTAGAACATTATTTAAATATTTGTTCTCATCATATTTCACTAATGATGTTTAGACTATATCTTCAACCAAAAATTTATTTGGTTGTGGGGTTCTTATATCGAGCTTATTGTTGGTGTAACTCACTCATTAGTCGTTGAACGTTCTTGATCCATTCATTAAAGAACACCGGATCAAGCTCCGCTGCAAATTGTCTAATAAATCGGAGTATGTTTATTAAATGTCCTTGCAATTATCCCCATTTGCCACTGAAACATTACTGTTTCAAGGAGCCCATTAATCACATAATTTATTTTTTGAAGAAAGAAAATAAAACCTATAAGCTAGAATACTGTCTCAGGAAAATTAAGACTATTATAACGCTTACTTACATGTAAAGAATTTAACCATTTGATATATTGAATACCCTTCAATCCAACTAAAGGATGTAGACCTGAGAATGAAAAAAAATGTATAACCTTTTGTATATCAGACTTAGAGCTAACACTAAATTGATTATAAAGTCCTTTTTCTGTTTCTATTTTTCTATTTGTTTCAAACACTAGTTTAAAAGCTTCAAATAAATTAACATGTATTCTTTGTTTTAACTGAAAACAACCATCATCATTTTTTTTTACGAAAAATGAACCTTCGGACATTGCAAATCCTACTAATCAATTTCTAAAGAAAAGTAGTTTTGTATAATCCAAGGGTGTTTTTGGTAATTCACAAAAAGCAGGTACATTTTCTATAGAAGAAATTTTGTCAAAAGTTCTTAAATCATTTTTTAAAATGTACATAGCTAAATTAAACTGATTTGTTCTAGTTTCAGTTAAAAAGAACATATTGTGATATAAAAATAATGGAAACACTATCTCTTGTAGATCTGTTCTATTAATAACTAATTTACAAGTAGGACTTCTATTATCCTTGTAAATATTTAATTTTCCTACTTTTAGTACTGAATTTATATATTCCAAGGTAGAAAGATCTTCTAAGTGTAATGATATAACAAGTTTCATAGTTATAAATCCTTTAGTTGTTTTGGTAATCTGGAGATATCCATCTCCATCTACTAGTCCAGCAAAAAAAGCCAAAAAAGATACAGGAATATTAATGTATTCTTGGTTTTCTAGTCTATAACTATTATTCCCCTTCTTTAAAACATTTTTATGTACAGTACCTATTAAAGGTAAACCACTCATATATATTGCTTCTGAATAAATTTATGTGATTTCTTTTAACTCAACAATATCTTGTCCTACTCAAGGGATGGCACTCATAAGATTAGTAATAACTGTAGCACCTCATAATGACATTTGTCCATAAGGAAGAACATACAAATATACTTAATATAAATTAAAAGACATCTATAAAAAGCTAGTATAACTTTGAATTCGTGTATACTATTAGTCATATTCTATAACTAAATATTCCGACTGTGCATTAAGCATCATTTCAGACACCCATTAGTGACCCAGCCTGTCGCGATCATATAAATAACCGACGATCTCTAACTTTTAGTTCTATATTTTATTAAAATTAGCCTTTATTTAAATAAAACAAAACTAGAAATTCTTTGATCGTATCCACTAACATCGCCAAAGAAATATAAATATTTCTTCAATATCCCTGTCGGGCTATTCTACTTTACTTTTTATTTTTTTTTATAAATTGCATAAAAAGTTTTACTCATAGGACTATAATTTAAATTCAAACCTACAACAATATTTAAACATATTTAACAATTAAACAAAAAAAAAAGAAAAACAAATATCTATAACACCACCCGTAGTAGTTTATTAGTAACAACCATTTAATATATTTTCTAGTAAAACTTATTCTACCACATCTTACATCATTTAGGTAATAATCATTGGTTTATATGTATATATCTAGTCCCAAACCCTTCCTTTGTTCATACCTGATTTTATGGTTTTTAGCTCCTCTAACCCCTGTAAAGTTAAATGAGCTTTATTTTCCATAAGCAAAGCTGCTTTTTTAAAATCGTTGAAATCATTAACTTTATCACCATATAATGAATGTTTTGAAAAAAAGGGAATAATTTTCTCTATAATATCTGATAATTTAGTTACTTCTAGTTCACAGGTTGTCGCACTAGAATGTGATACTATTCTACCGCAATGAAGATATTCTACAATATCACGTAAGAATCCTTCATCTCTGGCGTGTTGAGTGATAGTAAAGGCTAAACGTATACCTACACCCGTTTTATTCGATAGAGATTTCCAAGTTCTTATAAAAAAACAACCCTCAGCAACCACAAATCCTGCAAGTCACGAACTATTTTGAAGTGTTTGAGGTAAAAACTCGACTCTTGTAGCAGGAGTAATAAAAGGAAAGGCTTCTTTTAAAGAGTCAGGAACACCTTAATTCATTGATGCCCTTATATTTACTAATTTACTAACTCCTTCTGCTGTCAAGTGTTCTTTATTTTTAATCATACAAAAGGCTTGTTTAAATAACAAATAATCATTTAGTTTTTTGCTTAATAAAGGATATTTGTCAAAATGATTAATAATAACTTCTATATCTGCAATGGATGTTAGCATAAAACTGACAGCCTTATCCCCTTGTTTACGTATCACACCTGTCTCGAAATAACTTCTTATATTTTCTAATAACACTAGATCTTTTTGGTGTAAAGCTATTTTAAACACAGGTCAAATTAACCAGCCTGTGGAATATCTTATATTTTTACTAAAAGCAATATGAAAACAAGCTTCCCCGTCTGAAAATCCCGTAACAAAGTTAGGGTCAAGTTTTACAGAAGTTGAGTTATTTGTCGGTAGTATAATATTACTTGCAACTTTACTAGAAGTATAATAATACCCTTGTGTTGATTTAAGAATTCAACGTCTTCTTAATATCTTTTTTGGTGTTTGTAACGCCCGATAAATGGTTTTTTGAGAACAACCTAAAGATTTAGATGCTTCTGTTATACTAGGAAACTCACCATATACTGTATAGTCCATGTTATAAACCAATATAGCTTTAGAATTCTTTTTCATATTTTGAATAGCCTCTTCAGAATAAATAGGTTTTGTTCTATTTAAAGCAGATAGTCTTATTGCTTCAATAGTACTAGGAGATAATGTTTTACCTTTATTTAAACTACCAATAGCTAATCTACGCTCTTCACTGTAATTAGTTTTCATATTTAATCTAGTAGTTTCGTTATGTTTATAACCAAAGCTTGAGCCCGCTTCAGTCAATATGTTATAGTTTGGTAATAAAGATTTTAAGTAAAAGTCTTCCAAATCCAATAGGTTTTTATTATTCTCTTTTGTTACTATATCAGGAAACAACTCCAAAATTAGAAATGCAAAAGAAGATACACCATGTTTCTTTACTGCATTTTTAACTACTTTACTACCATGAAAATTGAATAAATGATTAGAAAATCTAGCATGGAATCTACCAGTGGAAGCTGATCCTATATAATAATCCAGAGTAATTTTATTTAAAATTAAATAAATACCACTAAGACCTCGAGTATCTTCCAAAACTCTAGATTTAACAGTTTTATCAGATAGATCTTCATATATAAAAACGGGATTAAGCTTTTTTTCGTATATGAATTTTGTTACCTCTTCACTAATTAACATACGCGGAGGTGATACAGAAAAATGTCTTCTACCTATAGCATTTGATATATTTATACTTGTAAAGTTACCTGGTCTAGTATAATAAGAGTTGAATTTGTTTACATTCTTGTTGTTATGGTTGAATTGAAATCATTTTGGGCTATTTGACAAACCCAGGAAAGCTGTAGCCATCATTAAAATAAATATAACAGTACCAATAGTTCATACTAGAGTTCTTGGTGCTCTATATGATCCATAATACATACCTCTACCTATGTGTAGGTAAACTAAGAAGAAAAAAAATGAAGCAGTATTACTGTGTAAATAACGTATTAATCACCCATTATTTACATCACGCATAATCTAAAAAAAAGATTAATTCTTTACCAAAGTTTAATCCCTAGACGTTCTATCTATAGGATTAGATGAAAAAATATATAGATTTTTATATAATCTACCTGTATCTATGTAACGATTACATGTATTACTGCTGGGATTTAATCCCAATAAGTCCTATGCTCCATCTAAAAAAAGGACCCACATAGAGTGTTTGACTAAAAAAGTAAGAGGAATGTAAAGAACTATAGAGTTTTTTTTGTAATAATATAACGTCCTAAATAAGGCTTTTTGGTTTTTAAATAAGTTCTTATTGTTTTTTCATTACAATTAAACCCTCTAGCTGCTGAACGAGCAGAATCATATGCAAATTTAGTACCTTTTTCCGTATCAAGAACTTCAATAGGTATAGCACGTTTAGTATTTATTTTTAAAATATGCTCTTTTATTTTAATTAAATGTTCTGAAGTCATAGTTCTTCGTCCTCTCATTTTTAATTTAGCCTCATCAGTATGCAAATACCCTACAGGAGAACCAGCTACACGTAAAATATTGTATTCTGGTTCTAATAGATCTAAATAATATTGTTCTTTAATTAACACTTCATCCTTGTTACAATACTCTAATATTTCAAAACTAAAATTAGAATACCCATATTTAACCAAAGCTTTACAGATTAAGCTATGTTTAGATTGAACAGTAATATGTGCTAAACTATAATATCTGTAAAGACGTGCGGATAATTGTACGCTACTACCGATATAACTTTTACCGTTTTCATTATTTATTCAACGATATACACCAGATTTGCCTTTAATTTCTTTTATAATTTGTATTTTATAAGTGTCCGCGTTAGAATAAGTAAACAGAGGGATTACTGGTAAATTTAACGAAATATTATTATACATAATCACCATCTAATCAGATTAAAACTAATTATTTTCTTCCACTTACGTACCGTTCCACTTTTGATTATGTGCAGAACTGTATGAAACAAAAGGAGAACCTTCAACCATACCCTCAGTAGTGTATATATATACTACTTTAGGGTTATCATATCTATTTTGTATGCTAAATTTCCGAACATTGTCCGAATGTGATATATTCGATTTAACATCAAAAGGAGGATCTTTTTCAAAAATGGTTTCAGATCTTTTTAAGATTTCATCTATCATTATAGAAATATCACCAGTAATATTGGTACTGTATCTTTTGTTAATAATATCAGAAATATCCAAAAATAGTTTTTTACCTTCAGGTAAATAGTAATAACCTTGTATTTTTAATAATAAGGCTACTCTTCATAGTTTAAAGTCTATAAACTTTCTTGAGTACATTTTAGATGTATCTAAGAAAGGTAAAACATAATAATAAAGAGAATCTACACTGTTTACTACTAAAGATACTACATTTGTCTTAACATTTATTGTACTCACTACATTTAAAGGTGATATTTTACTGTCCTGTAATACATTGTTGGATAATCTGGTTAAGAAGATTGTTATAGAATTTAAACTTTCTTGACTAGTATTTTTTTGAGCTACCTGTAAATATAAAGCAGAACCCGTTTTAATACCAAAAGTACCTTCACCTTCTATAAATCCTATTAATCAATTAGGGTCTATTATAATTTGAGATTCTGTAGTATTATATGTAAAAATTGCTCTTTTAGTGTTCATAGTATCTTTAAGATACATTATTCTTTCCATATCCGTATCGGAATTTTTTTTATCTTTAATCATAACTGCCTCATAAAAGTTTTCAAAATCTAATCTTTTACTAGTATGAAGTGGAAATGTATTAAAAATAGAACACACTACATTTTTAATATCATCGTAATTTGATACTATAAAAGAGCAACGGTTTCTACTACTTTCTAATTCAACTCTACCTACCTTTAGATGAGATTTTATTGTGTTAAGAACTTCCAGATCGTCAATGTGTAAACATATTTTAAATCTAAACCTTACATAGTTACGATCTATTGTAATTAAAAAATTACCTTCTGCATCTGAAAATCCCGAAAATCAATATAAGAACTCTCTGGGTACACCATAACATAAGTCTTGTTCAGTGCTCACTTGAGAGTTTTCATTGCATTTCTCAGTAGAGTGAAAAAATCCCTTTTTATTTTTATGACCTGATACGTAAGTAGATGATAGTAAAGCTATTCCATTATATTGGAATAGATCCTTAATCTTTGACAATTGATTTTTCAATCAAATAGGACTATATCACCATAGATATATCTATGTAAAGCATGTAGTCTCTGAAGATCCTACTCATAATAAAATTATTTTGGTTTCCTGCTGATTATCTATTGTAATATTTTTACAATTAATACGTAACGCTATAAACAGCTTAATAATAATCCTGGCTAGGTATAGGTTTACGTTTGTAAAACTTTTAGAGTTTCCAGCATATAGCTTTATTTAAAGAGCACATTATGCTTTTTTATGCTCTACACTGTTAAATGCTTCTGTTACACTAGGGTTGTAATGCATAGCTAAAGTTACACCAGTTACAATTTGTATAACTAAACAAAAGGCTAATAAAGAACCAAAATTTCATAAGTAACTTAAGTTTATAGGTTGTGGTGAATCCACTAGATAGGAATTTGCTAATCTTAATAGGGGATGACTTTTTAATAATCTCATTTCTTTGTATTTTTATTTTATTCGTTTTTTAATTTAATACATGTCCACAAATTCTATTATAGTTAAAAAATAAGTTATAATCTAACATTATTTTTAATTCTATTGCTATTGTTTGTGATTGAATATTTAGTAGTTTAAAAGATTGTGTTTATCAAATCTTAGACAGTAGAGTTTATCATCGTTGAAAGGGATTCCTTACCCGAAAAAGGTAAGGTCTCTCAACTATAACTACAAATTGATTTTGTTTACATATTAACATTAAATTTAAGTGGCTTAATAATTTAAGCCAGCTTTACCATATACTTTATTTAGGGGCCTTTCCTGCGAAAAAAAGAGGATGCCTTCCTCTAAAAAAAAGGGTGTTATATATGCAATATGTTAGTTGTAGTTAAAAAACGTCTATGTACCATTTCATGCTTTTTTTAATTTATATTCTTATTAATATATATTTTTATTTATAAATTTTGTTTTCTTTTTTTAATATATGTTTAATGTATATAAGCATATATACATTAAACATTACTAATTATTTTAACAGAGATTTTTACCATTAATATCATTAGAATAGCATAGCAGGCATAGTTATAATAAATTATTATAGGCCTCAACCTGTTTTGTACCATTAGTATGAATTGTTGCTATTAAATTGCCTATGTTTTCACTTTATTTAATATAATTTATAGCATAACTAAGGATTTAATTTAACATCCAACTGGATTATTAAATAATAATTATTTCATATAATAATAAATTATATTAATTAATATCGTAGGGTATTATTGAGCGTCGTTTAAGTTGTTTTGTCCTCATGAACGTCGTAGGAAAAATGGGGAAAATACCGTGGTATTTAACTATATAAAAATTTTGGCATATGATTAAATCTTGAAGTATTAGTATCATATAACACTAGAGATAAAGATATAAGTAATACTAATATACTCATTGCATTATTAATGTATGCATTAAATAACATATAAAACACTAATCCTACTAAAATATATAAGGCATAGGATGTAATTATACCAGTATTTAATTTAGCTATATTATTACTTATATTTAATAGCCCTTTCTCTAATCCATATGGTCCTATATATTCAATAGATCCCTTATCTATTACCTTGGTAGTTTGACCCCCTAGTTTTAATATAATACCTGTAATGAACTTATTATAAAATAGCTCTATTAAAAAACGTTGATTGAAAAAACTAAATATGTTGTAACCAATTCTAGATAATTTAATATAAATTAATATAGTGGATAAATATTCAGACAACACTATTGAAATTATACTTAATAAGATAGTAAATATTAAAGGTAATAGCTTAAATAGAGTTGGCACACCAAATTCAGTATCTAACATTATTTCATGAGAAGGGTGTATAAATAAAGCATTATCTGCAAAAAATCCTGAACCCAATCCTATAAACATATCTTTTGTTATAAAACCAAAGAATATAGAAAATACAGCTAATATGATTAAGGGCAGGCTCATGAAAATATCACCTTCATGTGCTTGCTTATAATTAATTATAGGTCCATTAGGATTAGTTAAGAATGTTAAATATAACACTTTTACAGAATATAATGTTGTAAACATCGCTCCTATAGTAGCTATAATATATACTACAGTACTAGAAAAGTAGTATTGACCATATGCAGACTCCAGTATAAAATCCTTTGAATAAAATCCTGTCATAAATGGGAAAGCTACTAAACTTAATGAAGCTATTAACATTACTGAATAAGTTAAAGGTAAAAAGGGTCTTAATCCCCCATATCTTCTAAAGTCTTGATTATCAGCTACAGCATGAATTACCGCTCCAGCTCCTAAAAATAATAGTGCTTTATAAAATGCATGATTAACAAGATGGAATAAAGCAATATTATATGATGATAAACCTACAGCTATTACCATCATCCCAAGTTGGCTCATAGTAGAATAAGCTATAACTTTTTTAATGTCTTGTTGGAATAAACCTATTAGGGAGCTAAATACAGTTGTAATAGCACCTAATCATAAACATAGCATTAGTACCGTTGAACTATATTCTATTAAAGGAGATGAACGCATTAACAGGTATACACCCGCTGTTACCATAGTGGCAGCATGTATTAACGCAGAAACAGGTGTAGGACCTTCCATCGCCATAGGAAGCCAAACATGAAGTCCGACTTGAGAACTTTTAGCCATTGCTCCTATTAATAGGCATATACCAATAATAGTTACAACATTTTCATTCATGTAAGGAGCTAGAGAAAATACAGTAGCATAATCTAAATTACCAAATGATCATAGTATGGCGAACATACCTATAGTTAAGAAACAATCACCCACTCTATTTGTTAAAAATGCCGAAAGAGAACTTTGATTTGCTGCTATTCTAGTAAATCAAAAACATACTAAAAGATATGAACAAACCCCTACACCCTCTCAACCTACAAACATAAGTAAGTAATTATTTGCTGTAACTAAAATTACCATCATAAATGTGAATAAACTTAAATAACTAAAAAACCTTTGATTGTGAGGATCGTTACTCATATAACCTATTGAATATACATGTACTAAAGAAGAAACTATTAGGACTGGTATTAACATAGATACCGTTAATGAGTCAAAATGAAATCCTCATCACACATTTAGTGATTCAGAATCTATTCATCTAAACACCTCTATTGAAACAGGTATATTATTTAATCCAACTTCAAAAAAAGCAACTACAGCCAATATTGTTGTTGTTACAACTGCTGTACAAGTAATTATTTGGGCACCCGTAACTCCGATCTTTCTACCAAAAAAACCAGAAGCTATTGATCCTAATAGCGGTAAGATTATTATAGCTAAATACATTATTTAAATTCAATACTAATACTTCCTCTTCGGTTAACCCCAGTATTCTCATATCGGGCCTGACTATATCTTAAGCTAATCATTAAAATTTGAATGAAAAACCAACTCACATTTAGTCGATGAACTGCATACCTTTATCAGGTACTTGGCTGCGGATAGTCTATATATCCAAATCGTTTTTACCTTACAACGAGTCATTACCTGTTCCATTAATCATATTACTATATTAACTTGGTAGACTTGGTTTTAAGATGTCCCCGCAATTTGAGAGTTTCGCCTTATATAAGACTAGACAAAGGTTTACTTTGCCTTTGTTGATCAAGAGTATATTCTCTATGTAAGCAAAATTAATCTTTCATATTCATAGATTTTTTTAAATCTATTATTTTATTCAAACCCTTTTCAGTTAAATGTTCTTTATTTTTAATAAAAACAGCTGCTTCTTTAAATTTAAAATAATCATTATATTTAGTACCTTTAATTGGATAGTTATCAAAAAAAGGTATAATATGTATAATTATATCATTAATCTTTGTTACTATAAACTCGCATACTTCTCGGTTTTTATATTGAGCTACATAACCACAATTAAAAATTCTAACTAGATTATTTAATAACAATAAATCTCTTGAATCTTGAGCTACAGAAAAACGTAATCATACTTTATTACCAGAGATAGCAATATAAAAATTAGATTCTCCTGAGGAAAACCCTGCTACCCATTCAGAAGATATATTGTTTAACATATTGTTACCCACAGTTATTATTTCAACTCCTACTATTAAAGGGAAATATTCTTTTAAACTTTTAGGTAAACCTCAATTAATATATGCCCTTTGCTCTAAAATATCTTTTAATCCTTCCATATTAGTATGTTTATTATCTGACATTAGTAATACAATTTGTTTAAATATAATAAAGTCTTTATATTTAGTAGTTAATAAAGGATATTTTTCAAAATGTGGTAAGATTATATTCTTTAAACTAACTATATCGCTAACTCTAAACTCAACCGTAGACCTACTGTTTATTTTAGATATGTATCCGATACCTTGAAAATAATTTTGAATTAATAATAATAAAGCTCTATCTTTTTCATGTAATTTTATTTGAAATCTAGCTTGTACATTTCATCCAATTTTATACCTATGATTTTTTAATATAGTTACAACAAAAGAGCTTTCAGCATCTGAAAACCCGGTTACAAATAAAGGATTTAGGGTTATTATTCTATCAGTAGTATAATTCCTTCGTTGAATTATGTTACTAAATAAAGGGAATAAATTAAAATGTGAAGAATAGGAATTTAAATTTGGATTTTTATTAAGAGGAATAATTAATCTGTAGAAGGCTACTAAAATACCTAAACCTATAGCGGATTCTGCTCCAGCTATAGCAATTATATAAATAGCATATGTTTGACCTAATATATCATCAAAGCTAAGTGAACTAACCAATATTAAAAATGTAATAGCTAATAGCATTATTTCTATTGAAATAAGCATTAATATAATGTTTTTTCTATTTAAAACAAAACCTAATATTCCAATTGTAAATAAAATTAGTGATAAATTCATTGTATATATAAAAATTAATATCTGTATAAAAAGGGATGTTTAATTAAATTATTATCCAAGACTCGAACTTAGATTTAGATATTAGGAATATCTTGTTATATCATTAAACTAATAATAATTATTGTAATTATCTAATAAAAAAATAGAAAGTGTTAGCCACTATTCACATACTAAAAAGTATGTTTAATAGCACATATTGATATTTTCATTATTTTTTTTATGGGCTTTAATCAAATACACCTAAATATATTTAATCTTCTCCCTTTAATTGCTGTACAAGCATAAAAATTATGTAATTGTAATGCAATTTTCCACATTATTAATAAAAAAAGGGGGATTTGTTATACTATTTTTTTTCATAACAAGTTAACTGTTATCTAACAGTTATTTTAACCTTATGTTAATTTACATACAGGTATAATTTTGATAACAATAAAATATGTTAGTAGTGATCATCTGTCGTCTAATTATACCACAATTACTACTGTAATGGGTCACGTCAATGGTTAACCATAGCACATCTTTTGTTTTGTACTTTAGCGAGCCACGAGCCACGAGCCACGAGC
>JAAZQE010000259.1:13491-35079 GCA_013620735.1 Clavariopsis aquatica
TACTTTTTTTATTTTCATATTGTACAAAAAAAAAATCGCCCCATCTATTGTTTTTGTAATCAAGATAAGAATTTAACTAAATATACAGATTCCACAACAATAGGCATAGAGCTATGTAATATACCACAAATTTATGATATTCTAAAGAATTTAGTAAGCTTTTTAACTACATAAATTTATTGATCACCAAATGTACGTTTAGTATTAGTAGATGTACTAGAATCATTAGCCATAGAACTCTCACTAAATCCACGTTTAGTAGTAGTAGCAGATGTACCAGACATAGAATAATCACCGTTTGCTAGTTTTTTTTTTAATATATTGTGCATTCTAACTTCACTAGTTAGATTGGTTTCAGTATCCTTTATTGCAGACAAACCATCCATATATTCCCTCTGTCATTCCTCTGCTCTACCGCTGTTTACATACATAGATTGTATAGATACAAATTCATTAAAGTTCTGTTTAGTTAATGCAAGTTGTTCCGAATAGTAATCTATTCTTTCTTCTATTTTACTAATTCTTTGCTCTAATTTTGAACGATCATTTGTAATTGAAGCATCACCTGCACTAGAACTACCTATACCAGTAGTACTATGATCTGCAGTACCGGGAATATAACTAGGACCGGCACTAGAACTACCTATACCTGAATTATTAGGAGCTTGCATAGATCTATTATACCCAGCTGCATTACTACCAACTGGTAAAGAACCACTTCCAGCTGTATTGTTAGAAACTGCCATAGGACCACCACAATAAGACATTAGGAAAGTATTTTCTTTAAGACATTCATTAATTACAAAACGAATACCACCTAAAGAACAAAAATAACTCAAGCTAGCGATTAAGTTATCTAGATTAGTAAAAACGTCATATTCTAAATAATTCAAAAGAATAAGTCTTATTCCGTAGCCCATGGCAGCAGTAATAATACTACTAACTAAACCAATAATAAAATTTCTATTAATAGTAAATATACCACTTTGCAGTGGCATAGAAGAAAATACGTAAGGTTTAGGTAAATAATCTAATTTAAATTGTATCGTGAAAAAGGACTTATTTACCTTTTTAATTATATTAAATATATATATAATTATTGCTCCTGTAATCACGATAAGAACTTTGTCAAAGACACAGATTCTACAACAATAGGCATAGAACTGTGTAATATACCACATATTTCTGAACATTGCGGATTATCTCTACGTTTATTTAATGTAACTAATAAATCTTTATTACTATACCAGTAAAATACAATATTTTAATTACTATCTAGTTATTTATGAGAAAAATAATAGTCTTTATATCTTTTATCGGTTTTTAAATGAAGATATAAAGCTTTTCTATCTAATTTGATATTTAAAGTATCAAAGTATTTAATTGTATCCGTAATACTTTCAAATTCTTTCTCAAAATTTTCTCCTTTTACTAATATAGGTTTATTTTTTCTATTTACTTTTAAGGAATCTAAGTCTGTATCTACTATTAATTTTTTATATTCATCAATAATCAATCCTACTTGTTCAAAATTATCCGGTAAAATCTTATCTGAATATTTACATAAGAAATTATGAAACACTTTTTCATTTTTGATATATTTAGTAAGAGTGGCTCTTTTAATCGTTAAACCTAATTCTCTTAAATATACAATACAAGATGTTAATGAATCAAAATTTAAAGTTTGGCCTATAGAATCTGAATTTACAAAGGTATTTCCTTCTTTAATTTTTAATTCTACTGAAATACTTCTACGAGTTCCTAATGTATACATATCTTGTCTTTCTTTTTGCATTATATCTACTAATTTATCTACCGATATATTGCTTGTTAAAGCAGTAGGTATATAATAGCTTAATAGTAAGAATTTATTAAGATATGGTATTTTAGAATCTACATACTTTTTACTCGTTATAGTATGTATTTTTAATACTCTTTTTAATTCAATATTAGATTTCGCATGATAATAAAGAGTACTACATGTTAAATCATAAACATATACAGGATCACCTTTTGAAGATCCTGCATTAACAACTCTTAATGTATTCAAGTTAAATTCTTTATTTAATAAATAATACTGTTCTAATATTAAAGCGTCTTGATTACTAAATATATTACTATCTAATTTAAATATTATTAATTTAAAAGCTTTTAGCCCTTCTTTATGAAGTAAAGGTAAAAATTTACCAACTAAAGGAAAATCTCCTTTAAAATAGTAATCCATTCTACGTCTTAATAAATTAGATGAACCTACGTATTTATGGCCTGTATTATTATGTATAAAGATATATACACCAGAGAAACCTTTATATTTAGATTTACCTGTTAATTTAGCTAAAAGTTGAATATTTTCCGGTGTAGATATAGGAAGATCCAATTCAACACCTTTTACTTTTAATAATTTTTCTAATTTAGGGTCAGTAACTGATAAATTTTGATTTAATAATATTTTATTAATAGTGGATCAAGTAGTAGGTTTTTCACTATTGATATGCTCTAACGCTAAAGACTCTGGCTTATTTGCCAAAGGTATACTTGAACTAAAAGATCTACTTGAATTAAAATATCTAGTTAAAGAGATAACACCTATAGAACCTAATCCAATACGTTTATCCAATATGAAGTGATTATTAAAAACACTTCTACTAATTGTATCATGCAAATACTACAATAGTCTTTCGTGTGAAAGACAAGTGCTTCATTTTTTTTTTAAGATTTTATTTTTACATTAAATTAAGTTTAGCAAACTTGTAGAGATCCCTAAATATAATTAACAAATTAATATATATCTATTTAACAAAAAACATAAATAATACTTATATTTTTCTGCACCTTTTCAGGGGGGGCCTGACTATATCTTAAGCATTATTAACACTAATAACACCAATCAACGTTTAGTCGATGAACTGCATACCAAATATTTTATACTTGGCACTTGGCTGCGGATTGCCCATTGAATAATAAATCTTGATTTTACCGTACCACGAGTCATTACCTGTGCCATAAGTTATGTTACCATACTTACTTGGTTAAGATTCCTTTAGGGGTTTCCCGCAATTTGATGATTTATAACCATAGGTTCACTACAGTTTTGGCCATTGTTCAATAAGACCATAGAATGTACCCAATCTATTAATTAAAACAGAAAATTGATTTAATCTACCAGGATCGTGCTACAACTTCGACCTAACAAATGTCGCCCAATAAATCTTCCAGTGTAAAATATCATGATTACAGAATATCTTATAAATTGTCGATTATTTACTATTATGAGAAAATCTTAAGTAGTAACGATTTTTGTAAGCTTTACCATTAGTAATATAGCTTCTAATCGTAGTTCTAGTAGTACCTAATCTATATGCAACTTTATAAAGAGAAGGGTAAGTTTTTCTTTCATTGGTATCTTTATCAAAGACTTCTACGACTTTACCCAAATCTATAGATCTTAGATCTAAATTTTCTCTTCTGCGTTTAGCTAATAACTCACATACTTCAGATTCAGTTAAATTAGCTGGTATTGCATCCGGTATTAAAGTACTTGAAATAACAAATAAATTTAAGTAAGGAACACCGCTTGACATACATTTTCTATAAGAAGAGCTGTGTATACCTAAATCAGCACAGAAAGCATTTAAAGAGTTACTTGAATGATATAAAGTTTTACAATCTAGATCGTATAAAAACACTTTAAATCCTTGGTTAACTCTAAAATTAACAATTCTTTGAGTATTTAAGTTAAAACTTTTGTCTAATAAAAAGTATTGTTCTAAAAAGCAGTATGAATATTTAGGATAGGAAGAAGGTACTACAGTAACTTGTAAGCTAAATGCACCTAATCCTTCTTTGTTAATCAAAGGTACTAATAACCCATAATTTTTATTAGCAAACAACAGATCTTTGTCAAAATATTGTTTTAATCTTCTAGCTAAGTCGTTACTTGAACCTACATATTTATTACCTGTAAGTTTATGAGTAAAAATATAGACACCTGTATTACTACGTTTAGAATGTGGTTTTCTTATTAGCGCTAGTAATGAAGAATGTGTTTCATCAGTAATAGGTAAATCGAATTTTACACTTGGAAGGTTTAAAAGTTTGTCTAGCTCTTTTTGAGGTATAGCCATTTTTTGTGTAAGTAACACACTATTTATAACTTCGCTATTAATAGGGTTACCTTTGGCTATATGTTCTTGAACTAGACTGAAAGTACGAGATGTTTTACTACTATAAAGAGATGTAACTGTATTCGACTCAAATCTAACGGAATTTAATGCGTATACACCATGCAAATGGGGTCTAAACCATTTCACTTTTGCGTTTAATATATAAGAGGCACGTTGCATTTCACGTAGTTTATTACCTCTACTTGATTGTGCCTGTCTACCTATACTAAGTTTATCTACTAGGTTTGGTGTCAGTTTTGTGCCTCTATATAAACACATTAAATATTTAAAGGACATAACTAAAATAATAGTACTCATAGCCACGTCTATTTTATAAGAGTTTATCATGTTTATATCCTTAAACACATGGCTTAAATAAAGGCCGAATTACAACTTTACCCCTAATAGTAATAAGGCCAAGGCTGTTATAGTAACTTTAATTTAGGGTTACTTTATAGACAGATAAGCCTATCTACTTTATTTCTCCCTAAAACCGGTTTCCCGGCGACTAGAGTACACCTTACAACTATAAAAGTTGAAGAACCGTCTACTCGTTGCTCTTTTACAGACACTGTCTGATTTAGATCCGCGATCACCCATTTCCATTACTATCATCTCTAGTGATGTTACCTTACCCTGAATCATTAATCAGGCCGATCTCCTAGTTTCCGAGGAGACTTTGGTTACTAGAGCTTTAGGGCTTCCCCGGAGTTTGGCTCTTTATTGCACAATTAATAAGTAGCCTACACTTATTTTTTTTATGCATCACATTTTATACCTAAGGCAGGAATAGCAAATGAATGAATTACATCTGCAGCCGTAAGAATAAATCTGGTATGTGTGATTTCAGGAAGTATAACCCTATTATCAACTTCTAACATTCTTAAAGCCCCTTTTTCTAAATCAGATTCAGGTACTAAATAAGAATCAAACTCTACAAAATCTCCATCACTATTTAAAAAATCTGGGTATTCATAACTTCAATATCATTGGTGACCCTCTGCTAATACAGATAAGGATGGGTCTGTAACTTCATCCATTAAATATAGTAGTTTAAAAGAAGGGAAAGCTATTAATACCAAGATTAATGCAGGAGTTATTGTTCAGATTAATTCTATTAATGTCAATAAACGTAATATATTTCTATACTACATGGACAATATCTTCCCGATAGTTATCGAGTTTAACGTTTAGTCTCTGAGGAACCTACTTATAACTTCAATTTAATTTAAATTACTTTGGTTTCCTGCTGATGATCCATTGTTACCTACCTATTCATAATGGAAAAAGGCCCACACCCCTCGTTATAGTAGGAGGTATGGTAGAATTTTCACTCATAATATATAAGATATTATAGTATCTAAGGCTTTAGGAGTTTCCAGCATATAGTTAAATTTTATTCATAGTTATTACAAGGTTATTTAGATGAAAACTTATATCTGTCTTTATAGACCTGTCCTGATTGCATATATTTTATAACAGTATTACCACTTATACCTAAAAACTTAGCAGCTCTTCTAGCTGAAACAAAACTACCTATTAATTTAAATTCTTCAGAATATTTTTCATATATATGAACAGGATTACCATGTTTAGTGCTCATTTTTATTTTAGTTTCTTCAGAATGTTTTCTACCTAAAGCTTTTTGTCTCATTAGCTCTTTAGTATCTTCACTATGAGTTTTACCATAGAAATGATTATTTTCACCTGATTTTTTTAAACTCATTATTTTCTTAGTTTCTTCTTTATGAAACTTACCAAATAAAGCAGATTTATCTCCTACATATATTCCTTTTAAAGCTTTTCTAATTTTAGCTTTAGTCTCTTCTGAATGCTTATAATCTTTAGAGCTACCTGCTACTTTTAAGATATTGTATTGTGGATTTAATTTATCAAAGTAATATTGTTCTTTGATAAGTAAATTAGATTTATCACAATATTCTAGTATAGTTAGAGAAAAATTAGAATATCCGTACTTAATTAACGCTCTACTTATTATGAATCCATTATTACTTCTTAAATAACTAAGATTAAAGTAATTTTTAAATCTATTGGATATATCACCAGATTGTCCTATGTATATATTGCCTGTAATTTTATTAGTTAACATGTAAATTCCAGATTTACCTATGTTTTCCTTTAAAATAATTTGTTTCATATAATAAATATCTTCATATACTTTAACAGTAATACTATTATCTTCAATAGTATGATTTTCATCATTTGAAGGGTTTTCAGATGAAGTAGAGTGAGTACGTTTAGTGGTAAATACTTTATAATATAAAGGACTATTTTTATTGAACTTGTAATACTTTTGAATAGGCACATTTCTACCGTGATTTAAGTATTTATTACTAATAGGGTATTTAGCACTATTAAAGTATTTAATGATAGCTCCCTGTATTCAAGCCACACTAAATAATATAGCTACTAAATAATACATAATATCATCATGTAATTCAACAAGAGCTTCCATTTGTGGACTAGCACTATCTTGGAAGTAAAGTCCTCAAGCTCTAGGTGCATCACAACTAATAAAGTCAGAATATAAAGAATTAACACTAGATATTAATATTACCACACCTAACATTATAGCAGTAAACATAAAAGTAACAACATTGCTTTTAATGTTATTGTAAATATTACTTAAAGTAGTTAAAACTTTATTAGCTAACCCTAGTGGTAAAAAATTAGGTAAGATAAATAAAGCAAAAGATAGCTTACAGTTACTACAAATTACAGCATGACAATTAGCATGTCCCTTTGCACAAGTATAAAATACTTCTCCTGCTCGAGTAGCAGCTACATGTGTTACATTAGTAGAAGTAGGACCGAAGTCACAATGTGGTATATTCTGAGCTGCAGCTTCTGCAGTTGTTACTACAATTGCGTGTCAAGAAGGATGTACACATTTAGCAATATTTGCAATCTGTCGTACATTTTCCGCTACACCTACAAGATCTACAACAACAGTGTCCATACTCTGTAAAGGCAAGCTAGTAAATGCGTGTGGTTTAGGTGGGTTATGTAAGGCTCATTCTAAACCAGGAGAACATCTATCTTTAAGTATTCTGAAATAATCACTAAATAGTTGAGGAACTGCTCAAATATATCCATAAACAGCTTTACCTTTTACAAGTTGTAAGTACACTATTTGTAAGAATAGTGCAGTAGCAGCTACAGATATAACTGAACCAATACTACTAATAAAGTTTCAACCTGTAAAGGCATCAGGGTAATCACTTACCCGACGTGGCATTCCTTGTAGACCTAAGAAATGTTGAGGGAAAAATGTTAAATTTACCCCTGCAAATAACACTCAGAAATGAGCTTTAGAATATAATAAATTATAATCTAATCCTAGAATTTTTGGAATTCAAAAATATCATCCACTAAATAAGGCAAATACAGCTCCCATACTTAATACATAGTGGAAATGCAAATATAATTATATTTATATTGTGGACTATATCATTATCTAATTTTGGAGACAAATGGTACTTTGTGTCAAAGCGGGTTTCTATATTGAATTCAATCCAGTATAAAATCTGAATATATTTTAAATTCTATACTGTTTTTAGGTTCATTATTATAATCTCTAACTTCTATAAATCGTTTTATCTTTGAAACTCTATAAAATTTAAAGTCAGAATATAACCTATTTTTCATAAAATAATCATATAGAAAAACCATACCTTTAACTGTTTGATATTTAAATGTTATGGAGTTATGTGATTTTCTAAAGGCAACAGATGGTTTATAATGAGGTATAACATTATCTAAATTAAGTTTGCTAGTATATTTGTTATTTTCAAATTCTAAGTTACACTCAATTCTATTTCCAGCATAATTATAAACAATAGTACCGTCTGTGTCAATTAATCCCGCTAAATAAGGGTCATTTTCACTAATATTATAATTAGCCTCTACATATTCTACATTTAGATATTCGCAGGATTTTTTTAAACCATCTACTTTAAGTCTAATTAATCCATTTAATTTATTAATTAAAAATAACATTTCTTCTTTGGTACTAACTATTCAAATAGAATGAGGTTTATTTTTATCCGCTCTAATTCTACCCATATGTAAAGTATTTTGAATATAAGTTAATATTCTGACATCTCTGTCATGTAATTTAATTCTAATAGCTTTAAGTACCAGTTTATTATTTATATTTCTTAAATCGAAATTACCATCACCATCCACAATACCGGCAAATCATTTAAAAAAAGATAAATTATCTCCGTTATTATAATTAGATATTTGACGTATAGTCTCTGAGAATTCTTTACAGTTTTCTGCTGATTGTGTGTTTGTACATGTCTTAGATGTAGCAGACATATCCCCATTTTCACTACTTATGTTTAGAAGATTCCTTCCATCCGCATCTATTTTTAAAAGATAAATATATAACATAAATAGTAAGAGATATCCTAAAAACATAGTTTCCAGCATATAGTCAAATGCGTAATAATATAAATTATTAAGGCCCAATTGAGCAACTACGTAGTAAGTATCGTGGAAGGCTATATCAAGTGAAGCATTAGCAAGTACAACTCCCGATACGAAAAAAAATATTCATTAATCCACTAATCTTTCATAACTAAATACATACTCTTTATAAGTACCACCTACTTTAGCATAATTTTTAATAGTACTGTGTGATATCTTTAAGGCTCTTTGAGCATCCATTACACCCTCATATTTTCCAACGAAATTTTTATTCATATCATATACAAATACTGCTTTTTTAATATGACTACTCTTATTCATTTCTTCCACTAATTGTTCACATTCTTTTGAATGTCAATGAGAAATTAAAGGTGTATCTGAAATATTATAAGGTATATTTAGTAGGTACCATTCTCCTCTAAATATTGTTTTTTCTTTTATTACATCAACTAATGTTGAATGATTAGATTTAATTAATGTAGCTAAAGTTTTAACTGAAGGGAAAATAACTAATAACTCTTTAAATGAGTTGTAAACATAAACAGAGTAAGTTGATTTAGCTTCAATAATTCTTATTTTACTTTCAATAGAGTGACTTTTGTTATAAAAGGGATTATTTTCACCTGTTACAGCCCTTGCTATTAAGCCTTTAGTTTCATCACTATGTGTTCTATTCTTAGCTAATTCAGAGAGTAACTTTTTGGTTTCTTCAGTATGTTTATAACCTAAAGAAGAAAAACCTTGCTTTAAAACATTGTAATAAGGTATAATATTTGTGATATAAAAAGTTTCTCTAGAAGTTAAAAATTCGGGTTCAACATACTCTAAAATTAATAGAGAAAAATTAGAATAATCGTACTTAAGTAAAGATCTGGTAATAGGCATATTAGCATTTTGTTTACTTTTTAAAAAAGCCTTATTAAGATAATTTCTCATTCTGGAAGCTAATTTAATAGAACTCCCTACATACGAGTGCCCATTTACCTTGTTTATTAAACAGTATACACCGGATTTATCTCTTTGTTCTTTTAAGATAGTAAGTCTATCTTCCTTTAAGTTATTATAAACTTTTATAGCCTTTAAATTTAAGATATTATCTTGGTTCCCTACCTTGTTATCCTGGTTATTACTGAAATGAGAGTAAGATCGAGTTATGACTGTGTACCCTAACGAAAGCTGTGGGGTAACAGTGATTAGAGAATGAAAGATTAATGAACATTTTTTTACCTGGACTATATTTTCCCGGAATGAATTCCGAGCGCTACGTGTAGTCTCTGAGGATCCCAAGATATTATCGTGGCGAAACCGCCCACAGTTAATTGGTTCTGTGTTAATGTTATTGTATAATATCTGTTGGTTTCCTGCTGATTGTTCAAAATTACGCTTTTTTACTGAGATTGAATAAAACTCTAGTAGCGTAATTGTCAGAAGTTCCCAGCATATAGTAGTCAAATCTAATAATAGAGGGAGAGCTATCGGGTTTTTATATAACCCTCCAATAGTAAACATAAATACAAAACCTAATGCAAATAATAAGGATGGTATTAAGTTTAAAGAACCACCGTAACAAGTAGCTAACCATGAGAATATCTTAATACCAGTAGGTACTGCAATTATCAGTGTAGCAGCCGTGAAATAGGCTCTTGTATCTACATCAAGCCCAACAGTGTACATGTGATGCAAAAATGTTAGCAGATATTCCTCATATCTACCCGCATAGTTATATAAATATGCGCTCCTTTCACAAGGAGAATCGGACTATCTCTTCATCTTTTAATTAATAGCACTAAGGGTGCGCAGATCCTGTTTTTTTTTTGTTAAACCATTATCCATATTAATCTGTTTCTGTCATGCTCTTACTTGGGCTAATCCTTCTTCAGTGAGATGTAATTTATTAGAAACGAAATTATGAACATTTAATCACTTATCGAAAGATTGGGCCTTCTTAGTAAGTAATGTAAATACTTTAAAGGATTAATAAAACAATTCTGTTAGGGTATCCGTGTACTCTTAGAAAAATTAAAAAAAGATGTTTCGCATATAGTCTCTGAGGCGCTCTGCTGATTACCCTCCAGAAAGTGAAGAGGCAGAGTACCGGCTGATAGAGTATGGCCAATTGAATTTTTACCATTCAAGGTACCAATTGGCACTAAACCGTCTCAGTCGCCTATAACGAAACAATTTATATAATTCAGCATTTAGCGTCAATACCTCTGCGAAGCAGGGATCAAAACAAACCCAAAAAGGTTTTGTATTATAAGAATAACAGTGTTATCCTTCTGATCAAGTATATAACGCATTTTTATAACATGACCTAATGCATATCTTTCATTGGATCTTTAGAACTTTTTGAAAATATACCGCAATTTGTAAGGCTTATTTTGATTTCGCCTAAAATACATAGAAATTCGAGATGGTTTAATATTTAAAGCTAATGCAGCTCCAGATATAGAATCATATTTAGTAGTTATATTATTTTTAATATCAATTACTTCTATTTGTTGAGAAGGATTTCCAGACCCTTCTGGTCTGGGTATTCCAAACATTGGGCTTTTTTCTCCTGTTTTCCCAAACATACAAACATAGGGTGTTTTACTCCTATTTTACCAAACATAGGATTTTTTTCTCCTGCTTTAGAGATAGACATCTTAGCTATAGTTTCTTCCCTATGTTTAAAACCTAATAGCGATCCTGCTTTCTTTAAAATATTGTATTCAGGGTTCAACAAATCTATGTAGTATTGTTCACGTTTTACTAAATCCTTAGTGTCACAATACTCAAGAATTTCAAGATCAAAATTGGAATAACTATGTTTAAGTAAAGCCCTACAAATAACCATATTTTCATGTTTAAGTAAATACTCAGTGTTAAAATATTGTAACAATCTTCTGTATAAATTGTTAGATGAACCTACAAATTTATAACCATAAACTTTATTTACTCAACAATAAACTCCGGATTTACCTTTATTTTCTTTTAAAATACGAATTTTTTCGATATCCGCGTTAGTATATGTTATTGAAGGCATTATTGAAATTAGATTAAAAGAATCATTTAAATAAAACAATTCAAAATTTAACTCCCATAATATATTTAATACTCCCAATATGATCATAAATCGCGTGATTTTGCTTAAATAACGGCCATTTTGAATGGCACCATCTCCTTCTACAAACCCAATAAATCAAGTTAATCAGTTATTGGATAAATGTTGCGCTGTTGCGCTGTTGCGCTGTTGCGCGTCATTTCCAAAAAGTGTATTGTAATACTGACGAAATGCTAAAAAATTAAAAGATGTTTCGCGTATAGTCTCTTAAGCACTCTGTTTTTTACTCTCCGATGAGCACAAGGACAGATTGCCGGCTGATTGGGCATAGCTAATTGAATTTTCACCATTCAAGGTACCAATTAGCACTAAGCCGTTCCAGCTTACAGCGAAATAAATAATATAAGTCCCCAGATCACTAAGAGGCGAAGCCAAAACTCAACTTCAAACTACAAATCCTAAAATACCAATAGAACACATGGCATATACCATACCAAGATAACCGAAAACGCTCTTATTGGAATTAGATGAAATTACAGTACTTATTATACCAAATCCTGGGATTATTAATATGTAGCGACTATTTTGATTAACAGGACAGCTATGTAACATAGTCTGTTCTTATTAATACTCAAAAACTTTTATATTCTTGTTAGGACTTTATCTTGAATTGTAGTATTCTCTTCATGACTGTTTATTAAGGACTTAATTCTTAGTATTTTAACTAGTCCTTTTTTTGTTAAATGTTGTTTGTCTTGTATTAATCTATATACCTTTCTTCATCTTAAATAACTTATATGTTTTCTAGATTGTAAATGATATTTATCAAAATATAGTATAACCTTTTTAGCGGAACCAAAACTAGTAGAACCATAATAATAGGTATCTTGCGATTTTCTATATCCAATATTTCCACCTAAATAATCTTTTATCATGGTCAACAATAAATCATTATTTTGATCTATTTGATAATTTAATCTTACTTCCGGCTTATTTCTGGTAATACGTTTAATAATTTTTATTTGAAAACTAGCATCCGCATCAGAAAAACCTGCTAATCAGTGATTGTCAAAATTGTTGCTTGAGTTAATAGAAAAATCTATATTTTTGTCTTTATACCTAGTGTGATTTAATATATTATTAACTACCTGGTTAAATATGTGTTCTGTTCTTAATTTACCATTTATCAAGTTAAGTACATTTAACATACCTTCTTTATTAGATATTATTAAAAGATATGCGTTTTTATCCTTTACTTTTTTAACATTACCGTAACCTACTTTTTCTTTCAGAAAATAAGCTAAAAATGCATCCGGAGAGCTAAAAACTATAACTAGTTGTTGAGCTTTATTAAAATGACCATCCCCATCTATTAATCCTGCTAAATAATGACCTAATTGTTCATTATTTATAGGCTTCAAGTGTTTAGGTACGTGATTTGATATACGTTTAACATTCTCTGAATTTACTACAATTCCGTCGCGTAAAGTCTCTGAGGTTTCATTTTTTATAGTTAAAATGTTACCGGCTGATTTACTTCTTTGTTCTAACTTTTTCACTGTATCATTTAAGATGGAGTATTTATAACCATATAGCGAAGCAGTCCCAGCATACGGCAACGTTAAGAGGCCTACATTCGTAACCTCTGGATGACCAAAGAATCCATTTCTTCAAATTTAACTTATCTTTTAAAAAGTCTCTTGTTAAATTCAGGTACCGGTAGTCTAAACTCCGGGCTTGTGTATCTATGATAGAAGAAACCGACTGTACATTAAGCATCATTTCAGATACCCACCAGTGAACCAGTCTGTAGCGACCACTTAAATAACCGACGGTCTTTAAGCGAGAATCTTGTTGACCGTTATTGCACTAGCATCGCTAATATTTTTATTACTTTTCCTTGTATTTATAAAATACATTTAAAGTCTTATATAAAATAATATAATCTTTAAACTTAAGAGTTGCAAGTAATACTTATATATATTAACTAAATCTAAGGTATACTCTCATAAGAATATTCACTATTTCAGATCTTATATCTTTTTACATCTGTCTTTATAGTTTCATAACTTGCACGTTAAACCTTGACTTTTTTTCCCTAGTATTTTGAATTTATATTATTTGATTTATTTATCATCTTAGTTCTTTCAATCATTTCTTGTCTTTTTGACTCATCTAAATGATCTTTATTAACAAGATCATTATTAATATCTTTTCATAGTTTATAAGATAAAGACTTTTTAGTATACAATGTATATTTATCAAAATAAGAAAAGACATTTTTACAATTGTTTACTCCACCTAATCTAAATTCATAAGTATTATCTTCTGAATGTCTAGAAACAATCCCATTTTTAAATAATACACTGAAATGCTCTAATATTCTTAGATTTATTTCTCACTTTTGGGAAATATTAAAGTTGAAACTAAATCCTCTTTTTTCACCAATTGAACAAGTGAAACAACCTTCTCCGTCAGTAAATCCTGCAAACCATGCATCGTTTAAAGTAGGTAGAATAGGTCTATTATTAATTACTACAGGTTCTAATAGTATTTTACCTTTAGTGACTCATTTATTAAACCCTTTAACGAAAAGATAAAATGTTTCTTGTCTTTTTGGTAAAACAAGATTACCATTAAATAAACTAATTAAAATGTCTATTTCTTTCTTATTTTGTGTTACATATCTACTAGTTATAGCCGATTGAGGTATAACTTTACCAAATCCAATAATTTCTTGTATAAATTCTAAAACTTGCTTATCAATTGTAGCTTGTGTAATAACAAATGCCAAATCTCCTCTATTATTTACGATAAAAGAACCTTCTCCTTCCGTAAAACCCACTAATCAAGTTAAAAAGTTTTCTGAAGGAATTTTATTATTTGGCAAATGGGCATTGTATTTCTTATGAAATGCAGTAAAATCAAACTTATTGTTTAAATTATTAGTAAAATTAGTTATATGTCTTTTAAAGATTGATAGGTTAGAACTAGGAAATATAAATAATGTTGATAATATCAAATAATATTCAAATACTAGTTTTGAGAAAAGATGTTGGTATAATATAGGGTCACCCCCACCTGCTACCTCAAAGAATGACGTATTAAAGTTTCTATCCGTTAATACCATAGTAATTCCACCGGCTAAGACAGGAAGTGATAATAGTAATAAAACAGCTGTTATAACAACTGCTCATGCAAATAAAATTAATTTATGTAATCTTATACCAGGACTTCTCATATTAAATGTTGTTGTCATGAAATTCATAGCACCTAAAAGAGAGCTAATACCAGATAAATGTAATCCAAATATAGCTAAATCTACACTTGGACCACTATGACTTTGTATACCTGATAAAGGAGGGTAACAATTGTGTTGGTAACCTCATTTTAAGGATTTAACTTTCTTACTATAAACTAATATAATAAAAACAATAAACCTGTCATAAAACTATCGTTACACGCAGTAAATCTTTTTACTGTTCGGACTATACCTTCATCTTAATGACTATACTTAAAGGACAAGCTATATTATTTCTAACAGATTTTTTCGTAATTTCCTGATCAAGTTTCTTACACTAAGCAATTTGTTATAATCACCTTTATTTTTAGTATAAGATCTAGCCCATATTCTATATTCTAAAGATTTTACTCCCTTCATAGTATCTTTAAAAAAAAGTATAATATTTTCAATAGCTCTAGAGTTAGTCGTATCCAATATATAATGATTGTGTAACTCTTTAAACCTAACAGGATTTTTTATGTGAAGCATAATCCCTATTCCATCTAAAACAACTTTATCTAGTTTTTGAGTTAAACCAAACCCATGTACTATTCTATTGGAGTCTTTATTTGTTAAATAGAAACTACCTTCTGCTTCAACAAATCCAACTAGTCAGCTTTTACTCATTACATTATTTACAGAGCTTACATCAGTCAAAGGTAAAATAGCATTATTTCAAGCTGGAGATATATAATCACTATTAGCTTTAGAGTTTTTAATAGCCAAAAGCTTTAGATTCTTATCTTCTTTACTTAGACTAGTGTTGTTTAGTATAACTAAAGCTTTTTTTAGTTTTACATAATCAAAGTATTTAGTGGTTAAAAGAGGGTATTTATCAAAAATAGGTATTATAACGGTTTCAATTATCTTTCTATCCCTTATAAAGTATTGTCCTTTTGTACCATCTTTTGTAATAGAACCTACACCTAGCTGTTTTTTTATGTAATGTAAGACTCTTAAATTATATCTAGATTGAGTTAATTTATAACTTAAACCTCATTTATCTCCTTGATGTGAAATATGAAAATTACCATCTCCATCTGTGAAACCTACTAACCACTGCTCCCATTGATCTTTAATGTGTGCATTGTGGTTTTTGGACTGTTCTAGCGAAATCATATTTAAGTTGTAATTAAGATGCTCTTCGTTAAGTCTCTGATGACTAGTAAATAGACATTTATTTACTATTCAGGCGCATTGTCTCCGTGACATACACATTCTTACATATGTACTATTTAATAATATTTTTATTAAAATTAGACATGAGTAGTGTATTACGTGTAATCCTATTATTACATAGTTTACTTGAAGATATTCGCGCATCGAGAAGAGTTTACTTTGTTCTATGTCACCATAAAATAACTCCCTAATTCCTTTAAGAGTTCAACCTGTACCCACCCCATTCTCTATTCCACCTGCAAATAAGAATAGTACAATACTAGGAATTAAAGATAAATAACTAATATTATTAAGTCTAGGGAATCCCATATCAGGACCTCCTAATCCTAATGGAAGTAAGAAATTACCAAAACCTCCTATTAAAGCTGGCATGCGCTTTATCACTAACTTTCGTTAATGTGCGGACTATATCTTTACCTTTAAATAATAAGTATTTACTAAGGTATTCACGTGTAGTCTCTGAAGATCCTACTCTATAAAAGCGTTTAATGCTACAATGAGCCCTTTTATATTTGGTTTCTGGCTGATTGCCTAATCCTTTGAAATGTTACTGTATTATGCCGCTTTATCTTAAAGAGAGTCTGCATTACTAGTTCCAAAGGCTCTAAAGATATTCCAGCAAACAGTGAATGTAAAGTAAGATGTTTCTATATTACCCGGCCGTGCCCTTTTTATATTAAATTTTGTAAGTAAATTTTCATTTACCTCGATAATAACCCGATTTCTCACCTGTTAAATATTGTCTAATAACTTGACGGTCACCTTTTAAATGTTTAGCTAAACCACCCAGAGAGTCAAATTCTATGTTTTTTTTAGGATCGTCTTTAAACTCTCCTATGATAGGTTTAGCTGCGGGGTGTTTAACGACGTATATCTCTCTTTTATCTGAAATTAAACTTTTAATTTTATCCAAATCAAGTATATTAGTTTCAGGAGATTCTTCTATTAAATCTAAAGAAAAAAAGAAAGTATCTAGATAGATCTTACCTGAGTTTAAACAATCATTTAAAGTGGTATGATGTATATTAATAAGACTATAAATTTGTTGTTTTGACTCAAAAACATACATCAAAGCAAAATCTTTAGTATTATACATATACACAGGAGTACCTCTTAGTTTACGAAGTTTTTCACGTATTTCTTGACACATTGGTTCATTATATCCAGAACCGCTAGCCGCTAGATCTACATTAAGATTTGGTTTTAAACTATCTATAAAATGTTGTTCAAGTTCTACTACCTGTTCTAAACTAGAATTATCATTCATAATATAAATGGTTAGTTTAATATTACCAAAACCATATTTATTTAAATAACGTAGAACTCTTCTTGCTTTAGTCTTAAGTATAGATGGCATAAAATAAGAACTTATTCTATTATATAGATTAATGGAATGTCCTACATACAAATTATTTCCGTCCAAAGTTTAATCGGTGCATCCAGTATTAAAGAAGAACATTTTCGGTGGTTATATAAAGGGAATAATAAAAAGATATAAAAAAAGACACATTAACTGTATGGATCCTTATGGCAATAAGCTAGTAACATTAAGCTTTTATTTTGTAGTTTCCTGCTAGTTTTCTAATCTTTTAAGATGTTACTGTATTCTGCCGCTTTTCGTTTACCAATAGGTTCCGAAAGTCTGCAGTACTAGTTTTAAAAGCTCTAAAGAGGTCCTAGCAAACAGTGAATGTAAAGTAAGATGTTTCTATATTACCCGGCCGTGCCCTTTTTATATTAAATTCGCTTCACTCTTTCAATGGGATATAACAATAATGACAATAAAAAGTAAAATAATAACAAACGTATAAAATTGCTAAATGGGAAATAAGAAAAGCTTTATATAATACAGTTAATTATATATAAGCCTTTATACAGCTTTCCGCTTTTAATATAATTTCTAATTGTGCTGTGGTTAGTGTTAAGCGAAATAGCTGCTTTTCTTATAGACTCATACGCAGTGTTTGTATTTTCTACAATATTCGTTATTTCGATTTTGTGACCTTTTGATAAATTATAATTAGTTAATCTTTGACTTAACTTAGCTTTGGTTTCCTCTGAATGAATAAAATTTCTCATTTTTGCTCTCGTATCTGCTGAATGTATACTATTTGTCCTGGCTTTTTTTACAGCAGCTTTGTGATCATCAGAAAGAATACGAGTTAAAACAATATCAAGATGTTCTTTGGACAACTTTCTATTTCTCATTTTAGCTAAACTCTCTTCAGTGTGTTTATAACCTAAAGGTGATCCAGCTATTTTTAAAATATTATATTCTGGCTTTAAAAGATCTATGTAGTATTGTTCTCTTTCTAGTATTATATGTCTATCTGCCTCGCAATATTCCAGGATTTCTAGTTTAAAGTTTGAATGACCATACTTAACCAATGCCCTAGAAATACTACTAGCAGATTTCTTTTTATTTAGATAACTA
Source organism: Clavariopsis aquatica (assembly GCA_013620735.1). Classification (NCBI taxonomy): domain Eukaryota; kingdom Fungi; phylum Ascomycota; class Dothideomycetes; order Pleosporales; genus Clavariopsis; species Clavariopsis aquatica. Next base: position 32,052 of record JAAZQE010000259.1, read on the forward strand.
ACACTATAGTATTGTTTAAGTCTGTAACCTAAATTTACACTACTACCTACATAGCTTTTTCCGTTGACTAGATTAATTCAACGATAAACACCAGATTTATTATTATTGTTTTTAAGAATCACTTTTCTTTCACTTAGTGCATCAGCATAAGTAATTAAAGCAATAGCGGACAAGACAGTATACGCGTCAAATATAGAACTTGAAAATTTTATTAAACCATCGGATAAAAAGATTAAATTAGCAACTAAAAAAACATAAAGGATACCTTTTTGCTTCTTAGTTACTTTAAGTATTATATCTCTATTATAAGGATCATCTACTAATACTTTAACATAATTGTGTTTTTTATTATTACCATTTTTGTGTTTATTATGAGAATCATTGTCTTCATTGTCAGCGTTGTAACCGTCCTTGTTGTAATCACATTCACTTAGTGAGGGTAAATCGTTATTATCGTTATTTACTTCTTTGAAAAAAGTAAAGTGCGAGTTTAATATAAAACCTTTTTTGACCATAAAGAATATCATTATTATAGCATGAGCAGTAATAATACTGTTATATAATTGATTATCAGCAATAAACTGTACACCAGGCCCTGACAACTCTAATCTGATTAATACAGAAAAGGCAGTACCGACTAAACCTGCAAATAATGCATATATTAAATATAAAACACCTATATCTTTAGCATTTGAAGATAAAAATCATCTTTCAAATCACATACTTATAGATGATGTAATTATATTTAGGTTGTATTTATTGTTGTTAGATATAATAATCGTGCTTTTAAGTAAACCTAAATTAGTCACGGGTATCGAATCAGAACAATAGGTCATAAAATATATAGACCTCAGTGTATTATATTAAAAAAACCTTTTAATTACACTATTATAATTTAATAATTATAGTTAAGATTGTCACTTTAGTTAATATGGTAATCTCCCCTCGCAATAAAAAACAAAAACCTACTTAAATATATTATTTTGTTCACATTAATAGAGTTTGAGCTACTATTATAAAATAAAAAGGGGTCCAACCTTTTAATTCAGAAACTATCCTACATAAAACAGGCATAATAACAGCCAATAGTTAAAGTGTTATAGTAAATATTCTTGTAAACCTACTTATATAAATTAATGACTACTTACTCAACCTTTAAACCCAAAGGATCCATTACGTGTTTTAGACATAATAAGTATATACTGTGCATTAGATTTAACAAAACCTCTTAAGATAGTAGAAGATAGATTGTTCAAAGAAGAACGTAGGTTTTTTAAACTACCAACATATCTGTATTTAAATATAGCTCTCATCGCAGTTAAACGTCTGGTTAATCTACCTGCAGCTTCAAATCTTACACCGCTTACTACTTGTTGTTTTATAACATTTAAAATATTATCCTCATTCATATTTTCCATTCTATCATCAAATGTTATAAGTGTATGTAGATCTGGTATTTTTACCATTTGTAATACCGCTTTTCTTAATACCCTTACCGCTTTATTTTGTCTATCTCTTAATTTTAATACTACAGCAGATGAAAAAACATCACTGTTTAAGTGTATAGATTTTAAGTCAACTAACTTAATTACTACTTTTTTGTTATATATTTTTTCTATTAAACCCTTTAAACCTAAATTCTTTCAATTTAAAACTAAAGTATTAAATTTAGATATATTAAAGTTAATTAGATCTGTAGCATTAAAAATTAGTAATTGTAACCTAGAAAGTTTTTTTAACAATATAATGTAATATACAGGAATTTTATATAAATAAAGCTGTAATTTAACATTGGATATTATACCTTTTAATAAATTATCTGTTTTTTTTACGAAAGCAATATTAAACTTTTTAAAAATAAAAAATTGCTTTTTTAATACATGTGTAAGTCTGTTCTTGTATGTTAGTTTTTCAAAAATTTCATTACCAATTGAATATTCTTTAATCGTCGTTAAATTAATATGTTCTCTTACATATCGTTCAACAGATGTTTTTTGTTTATTATATATATATAATAAAATAACAAGTTTAGTATTTGTGTGTTTAGTTTCAGTTCTACTTATGTATATTTTATTTGCTGAATAACGACTTTTATTGTGCCGTCTACGTTTAAATAATATTTTAATTTTATTTTGTAACATATTAAAATAGCTTTTAAATAAATTATTTACTCTAATATCAATAGCAATTAATGATTTAATATATGACTTGTTATAACTATATACACTGTTAAATCATTCCTTAGTTGAAGAGGGATAAAATATAAGATTTTTGTATTCATTTTTATCAACTTTATTTAGTATTTGAATATTTTCGTGTATAGTAACAATAGTATTATTACTATTATTATTATTATTTAATGCTTTATAATTATAATTTTTTTGTTTTTTTTTGAATATATTTAACATGAAATATATTATTTAATTATTAGATTCTATTAGGAAAAGTTGTAACAAAGAAAATTTGTAATAAGGAATTAGTTTATAAATTTTTATAAGCTATGATGAAAAATACAATTATTGTATGTAAAAATATAGTTAAATTGTAAAAATCAATAGTCTTTTTACATAAATACATAAATACATAAATGTATATTTATGTTAGTTATAAGTAGGATTATTTTTTTTACATGATTTTTATATTTTAAAATTACTTGGATACAAGTAAGCCGGGTCCTGTTATGTAATATTTAACTAAAAATAAAGATTTATTTAGGCTTTTTATTTAATAATTGTAATAAAATACTAAAAGTTTTTATTATTTTTAATTTCTGTTAATTACCTAAGCTTGTACTTCACTTATAAAGCTATTTTAAAATCACCGGACTTCCCTGTTATATTTATTTTCCCATTATTTATAAAAATAAAATAATGTATAAATTATAAATTACATTTGTATCACAAGTTTATAAAAAACATAATTAAAAAGAATATAATAATTAAAAAAATATCTTTAGAACCTTGTACTAAAAAAGGATTTACAATTAAAGTAATAACAACGTATGGTAATATTTATAAAGGTATTATAA
>JAAZQE010000026.1:0-83003 GCA_013620735.1 Clavariopsis aquatica
CACCCGCACCCATTGCATCTTCTGTTGCCGTTGTCCCTGCTGCATCATGCCAGCGTCGTCCGAAAGCAGCCTGACCCTGCCTGCTCCGAAGCAAACCACTGCCGCCAAGTACCCAGCGTCGCCAAGCAACCACCCGACGCGCGAGCACTACTCTATTCGAGTGCCTGCGACGTGTCTGCGAGACGGATACGAGACTGGCCTCATTTCCGCTTCGTTTTGGACCTTCCACCGTCATATTTTCTGCACATCCCCACAGCTATGATTCACGGCTGTCCCTGGCGGACTGCTGTGCCCCGTGCTAGGTACCCGTTGACCGCTAACGTCGCCTTACATAATCAGGAGCATGCTACTACCTCTCATCCAAGAACATGAGTGCGGATGTTTACCAGGACCTAGTAGACCGAGGCTGGAGACGGTAGGTCATCACCAGTGCAGCCACTCTTTTTCCATGCCGTCACCAATGTGACTCGTTTTTGCAGATCGGGGAGCATCTTCTACAAACCAGATGTGCTGCGGCATTGCTGCCCCCACTATACCATTCGGTCAGTGGATAAATCCTGGGTACGTGGTGATATCACTCTCTAATGTGACAACAGGCTTCCTGCCGCATCCTTCACGCCTACCAAGGAGCACCGACAGGCAGTGAACCGGTGGAATAGACACGTTCTTGGCGAAGCCTACATCAAGGAGGCCGCCAGAGCGTACCCAAAGTCCAAAGAGTCGGTGCACACCTCAACTACAGTCGCTTTGTGCAACCTAATCATGTTTTTTTTAGGGAGAAGAATCGGCTACGAAGTACATTCGATCTAGTCGGTAGCACACACGAAGCTGAGTATACCAGCACGAGGCGCCCACCCGAGCCAGCGCATCGGTTCGAGGTAACACTCGAGCCAGACACCTTCACAGAGGAAAAGTTTCAACTCTTCAAGAACTATCAACACAATGTGCATCGTGAAAAACTATCAAAAATCTCTCCAGGCGGATTCAGGCATTTCCTCTGCGAGTCGCCAATACATCGTGCAACTGCAATGTTGGATGGCAAGATCCAGCAGCTAGGATCATACCACCAATGCTACCGATTGGACGGTCGGCTTATCGCCATGGGTGTCCTTGACCTGCTCCCTCACTGTGTTAGTGGCGTCTACCTCGTCTACCACTCTGACTTTGAGAAGTGGAGTTTTGGCAAGCTGAGCGCTCTGAGAGAGGCAACACTCGCCATAGAAGGGGGCTACCAGTACTATTACATGGGCTATTACATTCACTCATGCCCTAAGATGAGATACAAGGGCGAATACAAGCCCCAGTACGTGCTGGATCCCGAGACGTATGATTGGAACCATCTTGACGGAGAGGTTCGGGAGCTGCTTGACACCAAACCATATGTATCGTTGTCACGGGAGCGGAGGTTGAATCAAGTACAACAAACACCAACAAACAAGGGCCAAGAACCATCAAAGCTGGATGGAGGGTCTGAGCAAACTGCTCTACAAGGGCTAGAAGAATACCTCCTTCCAGCTGCTGCGGAAGCTGGTAGTGCCGTCAATGACCAGATGTCGCTATTTGATTTAAAGGTACCTGGATTGATGACAGTGGCAGAGATCGAGGCCAATGTAGACCTTGACCACCAGGCCATTAAGATCGGAGGAGCCCCTGTAACCCTGGTAACTAGTGTGAGTTTAACCTTCTATTTTCTATAGTGAGAAACTCATTTGTGCAGGATCTCGTCGCTTGGGAGCAAGGCGATCTCCGAAACCCAACATCCATCAAGGGAATTATTGGCGAGCTAGTTGCTTGCATTGGGCCAGAGGTGGCACGGAAGGTTGTGGTTGATTTCAGTTAGAGAGGATAGCTTTTTAGATACACCATACAAGAAACCCCCCACCCCTAAAACGAAAACTCATTTAGTAGAGTTGAATGATTGAACTTGTTATCACGATATCGGTAGCACTGTACTCCCAAAACGACAAAACCCCAGTTGGAAGTCGCCCAAGGCAGTCTAGTCCGTTTGCGGAAACACGCCAAGCCCGCCGTCATTCCCTAATAAAATCGTTCCTCAACATCAACCCAACTCCTGCCGCATCATCGTGCTCGCGTCAGACACAAACATGGTTTCCACTACCATATCGCTAGTTGTACGTCCTCGAGGTAAGACCCAATGCTACGATCCCTGCCTCTCTCTCATCAATTGACCCCCTCTTCATTGCAGGACGCCCAATCAAAAATCTTCCCGAAACTATAACTGTTGGCCCGGAGGAGTCCGCTACGCAGATATTCCAAAAGATTGCGGCTGCAGCCAAGTTTCCAGAACATCGATTGAGGGTCACAAAAGGAAGCGATGGCACGCCAATCTCCAACTCGGGCGACATAACCGTCTACCAGACCGGCCTTCGAGACAGAAGCGCGGTGGATGTGAAGGACTTGGGTATGCTAGCTTCCATCACATTACTAGACTTTGAAGCTAACCGCCTGCACAGGACCTCAGATTGCATGGCGAACCGTCTTCATCGTCGAGTACATCGGTCCCCTCCTTTTCCACCCACTGCTGTATTACGGCCGCCCCTTCATCTATGGTGCCTCGACGCCTCCCTCTGAGCTGCAAAGCCTCATTTTGATAATGGTCACACTACACTTTTTAAAACGAGAATATGAAACCATATTTGTGCATCGCTTCTCGCTAGCTACGATGCCCGCCAGGAATATTGTCAAGAATAGTGCGCATTACTGGCTGCTCTCGGGTATTAACCTCGCATACTGGACCTACTCTCCCAGCGCGCCCACTGCCGGCCCATCGAACCCGCTTATAACCTACGCCGGACTTGCGCTCTTCGCAATTGGCGAGGTCTGCAACCTGCTGACGCACTACACATTGAGGGATCTTCGGAAGCCAGGCAGCACCGAGCGGGGGATACCGCAGGGCCTCGGCTTCAACATTGTGACATGTCCGAATTATATGTTCGAGCTTATGGCGTGGATTGGCATTTGGCTTGTAAGCTGGAGTTTGAGTACAGGACTATTCTTTGTGTTTGCTATGGGTCAGATGATGGCGTGGGGAAAGAAGAAGGAGCGCAGATACCGCAAGGAATTTGGCGACAAGTACAAGCGAAAGCGGTACACCATTTTTCCAGGCATCTACTAGGTAGGAGGCGAGTTGATCAGAAGGCAGCGAGGCGCGGCAGGAGGGATGTTTGTCCAGGTGCTGGACTTGTCAACGTAATGCTGTGGTGTGAAGTAGACCGGTCAGGTTGAGATGAGGCACAGCACTCCAATATACGAAGTGTAAGCTCACGAGGTGCTTTCTTGGTATTGGCGGCGGTTACAGCAGCTCTGCCATGGAACTTGGGTGACTTGTTCGTCAGCTCCACCCGTCACACAACCACTGCACGCTTTCATGGTCTGCAACATTTTGACCATGAGTCGGTTATCAATGGCGCGAGCATTGTAGCGCCCGGCGTCGAAGCTTTTCCCCGCCATCATTCGGGAGGGCCGAAGTCGTCGGGGAATCTGCACGCCGTGCCACGCTGCATAAGCGCGGGGATGGCAATCAACCATGTCAAAGCACTCACCGACAGACGACATCTGGCCGAGGTGCCTTCTTCGAGCTTCTGTTCCGCAACACCTGCCAACCATTGGCCTACTTCTGCCTTGTTCAAGGCGTTTCCAGGCTCCCGCACTGCCAAGCTGACCGTTCCTCCTTTCCACTGCTCAAACTTGATTTTCCGTCTGTTGGTGGGGTCCCTCTCGGGCGCGTCCTCCTCTGCGCGGATCCAGCTGACCGCCATCCAGGGTGTCGTTTTTCTGGAGAGTTTACAATTACGGGCCTCTCATTGGTTAGGGGCTGCTTTTTGGCGGGCCGAGGCGGTGGCTTTTGGGGTTGCTCAGCTCGTGGCTGGCGGTCGCTGAGCATTTCCAATTGTGCCTATCTAGGACGAGAAAGGACAGAGGTTCAGCCGCAGCAACTCACACCACACACCACACACACACACCGTTCCGATAAAGAAGGAAGGAATTGACGGGGGACGCAGCTTGGGGGTGGGTTTATAAGAGGGTGCTGTGCTCGCTGGAAGGGACCTAGCAGGTCCGACAAGCAACGGGTTGCCACTTCTTACGCGCATCACTGCTTATTTTTGGATTCTTTTGTTCTTGTTCCTGCGTCTGCCGCTTGTGCGATATTCAGCCTTGCGCCCTGTATTGGTCCATCTCTCTCTCTCTCTCTCTCCCTTGCGTTGTCCTTGCGAAGCTCTTTTGATTCCCACAGAGCCGGGAGCGTTGGATATCCATAATCAAGGGATATAAAAAAAAACCATGTAAGCCATTCCTCTCTAGCCTTTGGGTTCTCTGCTTGAAAATTTGTTGTTTTTTGAGGCCCGTTTGTTTGTTTGTTTCTTCCCTGTGTCTCTTGGACGTCACCCTAGTCCTAATCTCGACATCTTCATTTTCTTCACCTGCATTTATAAAAAAGCCACCATCTCTCGTCTAGGCGCACACAACCAACCCATACTTCCCTGCCTTTTTTTCCATTCCCACATTGAAACATTACTTCAAATACTAAATACGCTCCCTCTTGCATGCTCCCACTGACAATAGCCACAAGCTCATTGCCCAGCATGACCGAAGCATACAATAACCACGTCGACACCCGATCTGGCCCCGCCCCACCCCGGGCAGAAGAGCTCTCGGAGCTCGACAAGCTTCGCGGCAAAATCGGTGGCCCCTTCAAGCAGGTAGCTGGGCTCTTTGGTGCAGCTCGCGCCCCTGTTCCCACTGAAACAGGTGACGGCTCCAAACTCAAGCCTGAAGTGGAAGCTACACTTCTCAAGAAAATCGAAAGTGATCTCGCGGATCTGAGCCATCTTCGGATTCCCGATGTCAAGACTCTGCTTGAGATCCAGAAGACGAAGATGTTGGGTGGGGTCACTGATGACAAGGAGTATTTGATGGAGGGCTTGATTCGGACCGCTGCGAAGTTTCCTGATGGATCTAAAATGCGGAACGAATTGACGCACACATTCTTAGAGCAGCTGTGGAACGATTTGCAGCATCCGCCTCAGAGCTATCTGGGCCCCAAGTTCCAGTATCGGTCGGCCGATGGCTCGAACAACAGTCTCATCCATCCCCAGCTTGGTGCCGCTGGAACACCTTATGCGAGAACTGTCCAGCCATCGATGATGCAGACACCAGCCAGGCCGGATGCAGGTGTTGTCTTCGACAGTGTAATGGTTAGGAAGCCTGAGAACGCTACATTGCATCCAAACCGGATATCCAGTGTGCTGTTCTATCTCGCCTCCATCATCATCCACGACTGCTTCCGCACAGACCATCAGGACTATTCGAACTCATTGACTTCATCGTATCTCGACCTCTCGCCCCTTTACGGGAGCAACCAAGCAGAGCAAGATTTGATGCGGACGAAGGCCGACGGAAAGCTCAAGCCCGACTGTTTCTCTGAAGCCCGGCTTTTGTTCTTCCCGCCGGGTGTGGGAGCGCTTCTCATTATGTTCAATCGCTTCCACAACTACACCGTCGAGAACCTCGCTTCTATCAACGAGGGAAACCGCTTCCCCAAGCCCACGCCACCCAAAGACTCCGCGGACGAAAAGGAAGTGGCAGCGTACAAGGCTAAATTAGCCAAGTTTGACGAAGATCTTTTCCAAACTGGCCGCCTCATCACGTGTGGTCTTTACGTCAACATCATCCTCATTGACTACGTGCGGACGATCCTCGATCTCAATCGCACAGATAGCAATTGGCAACTCAATCCTAGAGCTGAAATGAAGAACGTGCCCATTGGTGTGGGCAATCAAGTTTCTGCTGAGTTCAACCTTGTGTACCGCTGGCACTCGACTATCTCTGAACGTGACGAGAAGTGGACAGTGGGCCTCATGGAGGAGATGTTTGGCAAAGGTCGCGATTGGAGGAAAGTCGAAAATGCAGAATTTATGAGCAAACTGAAGGAGGTATATCATAAGACCGAGAAAGATCCCTCGAAGCGAAAATTCGCGGGCCTGACACGTAATGCCGATGGTACACTGCCAGACCAGCCGATTGTTGATATCCTTACTTCGAGTGTGGAAGACTGTGCCAATTCGTTTGGACCAAATCGTGTCCCTGCGGTGATGCGCGCAATCGAGGTCCTCGGAATTGAGCAGGCACGAGCCTGGAACTTGGGATCACTCAATGAGTTCCGGAAGTACTTTGGGCTTAAGCCTCATCGTACTTTTGATGATATCACATCTGATAAGTACGTTGCAGACCAGCTGAAGCATCTGTACGACCACCCCGACAAGGTCGAAATCTACCCCGGAATTGTAGTTGAGGACGCAAAGAAGCCATTGTGCCCTGGATCTGGACTTGCGCCTGGATACACAATCTCCCGTGCCGTGCTGTCGGATGCTGTGGCCTTGGTGAGGGGTGACCGCTTCTACACAACCGACTACAATCCCAAGACCCTTACCAACTACGGCTACAAATCAGTAGACTCTGACCTCGACGTGGACAATGGTTGTGTCTTCTACAAACTCTTCCTCCGCGCATTCCCCCAGCACTTTGCCCAGAATAGCGTGTATGCCCACTACCCACTCACCATCCCGTCCGCGATGAAGGAGGCTCTTGTCGACCTCGGAAAAGACAAATTGTACAACTTTGACAAACCAAAGCGCACATCCCACCCACACGTCATATTCGAGCACAAAGCGGCTGTCACATTGATGGCGAACAAGGATCTATGGAAAGTAACCTGGGGCAAGGCTATGGAGTATCTCATGGGTCCCGCGGCACAAGACTTCATGCTTGCAGGTGATGGACCCAAGAATGCCGCGAGCAGAGAAATGATGAGTAAAGCGCTCTATGTATCCAAGTGGGATCAGGAAGTGCGAACATTCTACACAGACAAGGTCCGCGAGTTGTTGAAAACAAAGTCTGCAAAGATTGCAGACTTCAACCAGGTGGACATCATTCGCGACGTTGGCAATCTTGCACATGTGCACTTCTGCGCCGAACTCTTCATGCTGCCTTTGAAGACCACTGAACGACCACACGGTATCTTCACAGAGGCAGAGTTGTACCTGATTATGACGGGTGTTTTTGCGCTCGTCTTTTTCGACGTCGATGTCGCAGGCTCGTTTCCTCTCCATCTGAGATCTCGTGCCGCGACACAAACCCTCGGCAAGATTATCGAGAAGAACGTGTCCGCGATCGCGGAATCGGGGCTATTGAGTAGTGTGATGCAGACTATCTGGCCTCACGACTCCTCTCTCAAGAGTTATGGAATCCACCTGATCAAACGTCTGCTTGACAGCAAAATTCCGCCCGAGCAACTCGTCTGGGGCCATATTCTCGGCACGGCGGGCGGTATGGTGAGCAACCAAGGCCAGCTGTTTGGTCAAACTATTGAGTACTACCTTGTTGGTGAGGGAAAGAAACACTGGCCTGACATCCAAGCCCTTGCAATTCAAGATACCGATGAGGCGTTCGAGAAAATGATGCACTATTTCCTCGAAGGCAGTCGCTTGAATGGCGAAACCGGTGTTATCCGAATTGCCTCCTCCGACACCACCATCCAGGAATCAGGCAAGGACGTCCCAATCAAGAAGGGCGAAGCGGTCTTCGTCAACCTGCGTGCTGCGTCTCACGACCCCGCTGCGTTCCCCTCGCCTGACGAAGTTGATCTCACCCGTCCGATTGACTCGTACATCCATCTTGGCTCAGGCCCACATCAATGCTTGGGTTTGAAGATGACGCGAATCAGCCTGACGACCATGCTCAAGGAGGTTGCGAAGTTGAAGGGCCTCAGGCCGGCAAAGGGCGCTCAGGGCAAGGTGCACAAGGTAGACAAGATGATGGGCGAAGGCGAGTGGGCGGAGAGGTACAAGTACCATGCGTACTTGACGGAGAATTGGGATGGCTTTTGGCCGTTCCCTTGTGGTAAGTCATTCATTCTCACATTTCGAAACGGCAATGTTTACTAACCTTTCACAGCACTAAAGGTGAATTGGGATGAATAGATGCACAATTACAAGTGGCACACATAGCAAATGATTGGGGCAGGCTATTTTGAGTAGCCTTTTCTCAATGGTGTATGAGTTGGAATGGGTTCAGTGCTGGTTCTACTTCCCGCTTTCCGCATACATTTGAATAGAAATGGGTCTTGTACTAGACATCTCCTCTCGTATTTCAACTATTCTTTCAAACAGTACTGAATTGGTCATACGCTTACATATAGCATTATAACGATGGATGGTGGACTAAACAAGCATGGCTTCATCCTATCCGCTTCGTATTCTTCCCACCGCCTGCCAGCATTATTTTCGGCGAAGGCGATACATCTGATAGGTACGAGCACTTATCCTTGGAACCCTGCATGGCGTGTATGTCGTCCTTGACCTTGAATCGCTTGTCCTCACCGCGATTTCCTGCTAGCTGAAACGTCATGCTCGAATCTTGTCGAACCAACTTTACCATTTTCCATATCTCGATCGGGACGTGACCCCTTCATCTCTGGTAGAGGATGCACTTGATATATTGTTCTTTTGGTCTCTTGGTTGAAGCGGTATTTGGGGGTAGACAGGTCTCTTGGGTTTGAAAGAATAGGTTGGCTGGGTGAAAGGCGCGTTTCGATGCGTGGTAGTTCGTGCGTGCGTACGTGCATTGTGGGTAGTTATACGGGGTTCTTTGTCGGTGAATTTAGTTTGAGCAAAATGGTGGACGGGGCGGGATCGTATTTCAGCGTACATTTGGGAGGGGAAGAGGGGTAGTGATGGCATCCTCTTGATACCTCTTGGAATGACTGTTTCCTCCTTCCTGCATAGAGCTGGGGTTCTTATTTCATATAAACCACGGTGTTTCCATCGTAGGGTTGACTACATTGTTGTATTATGTGTCTACGCCTGGATAGGATAGGAGAGTAAGATGTAGATGTAACTCACATGTATGCCTAGAACCAAACAAGGCTCTCCAGTGTATATATGGCCTGAACAGATGTATAATGCAGCCAATATATATATCCCAATGACATTTATATGATTGCTATGTCTTTTCTCGTCGATCCTGCTTACATATATAGTTTTCACTACCAGTTGTAATTAGTAAACAACGAGCGATTGAGAGAGATTTCTTTAATGTTAAGAAACCGTCTTGGCTGAACCGGTGTACTATTCCTATTCTTATTCCACCATGACATAAAGGAAAGCTATCATTGACGACCAAACTAAGGATTTGCAAATATATGCTCTCACTATACTTAGGCCTTATATGTGTAGATCTTCGTCCAAATAACCCCTCTTGTGAGATTAATTTTCTAGTAAAGAGTGTCTACGTTAAATTAGTTTCAGAATCTTGTACATATCTTGGACTGTGATCTCAATCTTAGTTAACTCGCCCTTCAGGTTGGGGATTATTTTCTTGATGGTAACCATCTACACAATTTGTGGTGTAAGTAAGACGGAGAATATGAGTGCTGTTATTAATTCAAAGAGCTAAGGAATGCTTTGGTTCCCGTGCAAAGTTAGGAAAGGTTATAAACGGCTTTTTGGGTTGTAGCTCCATTTCTCCCCTCAACAGGGCGGGCCATCCATACCGAGCAATCAGTGTGAGATTCCCAGGGAACACTACCATTCGCTGTTTCCATCGAAATATTTTGAGCTTAGTCGTGTAAAATCTATTCGTTGGGTCGGTTATTGGGAACTAGGACGAACTTGTTTAGCCCCATAGGTTTGAAGCTTTGAAGAATACGGTGGCCTGTCATTGGGATGGACTGAAGAAGAGCTGCCGTACTTTTCGGTACCCTCTGTTTTTCAATGCAAGCCATCATCTTCAAATAGGAGGCTGTACCCCCCACCTTGGTTTCTATTTCTGCCTCACCGGCTTCTGAAATTGAAGTTCTAACCAGGCTTTCAACGGTTCACCGGTTTTGATAGAGTAGCACTAACTACAAGAATTGAGTTAAGACATGTTTTTTCATTCTGTGTTATAATCTTGAAGTATGTACTGGAAATTAGAATATTCGTATATTGGAATTTGTTAACATAAATCTGGTCTGTGCAGAGACGTTTTCATACCAAGAAATCGCACATAGGGGAATTGGTAATAGAATAACTCCCATCCACCTCCGTACAGATCAGCCATTTTCAATGCAAAGGATATTGAAGGAAATTCGCCGTGCACAATTATGTATGTTCACGATTATGGGCTGGCTGGCAACTAATGGTACTAGTTGTATATCTGAGCATGGCCAAGCTAAGTTTGTGCGGCAGTTTTTGTGAGGCTTAATATATTAAAGGTGGGTAATTTATACAAGGTTTAGATTTTTAATGGTCAAGGGATATATAGCATTAGTGCATGCGGGTCGTCAAACTGTGGAGTTGCTGTACGGTTTGACGAATGTGGAACAAAAGCAATGATAATTTTCTTCCATGTGTATAATTTGCGGATTTCAAGGATTGCCGAGTAAGATAGACATCAAGACTTGGCGTGAAGTATAAAATAATAAACAAAGATGTAGGTGGCTATGAACATGAGACAATTCGCGTCCATATAAGAATCATCGATACTAGTCTCACACAAGTGCCCCGAAAGGTTGCTCAGCAAAACTATGGGTGACCATAATATATCATTATAGAATCAGTGGGTTTAATGGATATTGTTGCCTAGGTCACGGATTCGTAAACATTAACCAATATGAACAGCCTAACAACATGACGGACGCTAGTATTTCCGATGCATCTCCCCCGGCACCCACTTTTAAAACCTAGTCCAGAAATGTTCTCTGCGTCCATAGATTCAATGTACTATTAATGCAAGCAGCCACCATAATTGACTTATCGATGCTATTAGGAGCCTTATGTTGCTCCTATTGACACTCTATTGGCTCGGAGAACCGCCCCAATGCATTGGCTCACATGAACCCCGCCTCCAAAAGCACGTCGTACCATACTTTAACCAAACTCTGGGCGTGCGGAGATGTCAAAATTCCCGGCATTTATTAGAGGTTGTTCCGGCCACGCCTGAGCTGTTCTTGCTTTACTCAATTACAGCCTACTCACGACTGCACCAGCCTTCCAGAGAGCCATGGCGTTCACCAAGAAGCAGATTTTCACTTTTTTAAATGTCGTGGTAATTAGGAATTAAAATGATCTCCTATGTTTAAGCAGTAATAATTATCATTAGTACCTCATTCTTGCAGTAATCTTGTCTAGCTACGCTACCTCTCGTGCGAACTGGCTCTCGATCCCAATCTCCAACGTCCTCACCGGTTTCACCACTGCGCTCCCTATAATTGCCGGCTTGTTCATTAAGGGTGCGCACTTTCTCACTAGACGTGACGAGCACTCCAAGCGCATTCCCCGTGGCCAGACACCTCGCCCGCCTCTTGTCATTGTCGCAAACACCATTATTTTCATTTACTCAACCGTTGTCATGACTCTGCTGGGTACCCATGCTGCTCCACCCTCTGGTTTAAACTGCCGCCTCCAAGAGAGTTGGCAAAAGATGTTTTCACAGAAGTCCGATGCCATTAGGACTATACAGGACGCCTTCAATTGTTGCGGCTTAATGAATTCTCACGACATGGCGTGGCCTTTCCCTAGTAGTGGGATCGGTATTCATTCCTGCGAGACTGAATTTAAGAGAAGTACTGCATGTTTCAGCCCATGGAGGCGAGAAGAGCAGAACTTGGCTGGTATCTTCATGACTGTAGTTGGCATGGTCATCCTGTGGCAAGTGAGTTCATCAATCAAATTCTTGAGCCAAGAAGAGATGAAACTGATGGGGTATCCTAAAGTTAATCATCATCGCATTCCCCATAAAACAGGACTCCTGGCTCTACAGCCTCCTCCCCAACCGTGTCTCTCGCATAATCATCAGTGACGAGGAGCAAGGCTCTTCTAACGGCCCTCAACGCGGAATCGCCTATCTACCCGGCTTCGACCGCTACTCAGACAACGCAGCCGATGAAGAAAGCGATACCGAGGATGGGAGCGTACCTCGCCTTTCCATCGAGGGAGATATGAACGACGTGAGGAACGCGTTACCGGGTGCTCCTAGCGTGGAGGAGGAGCAACATCTGGGAGTTGATAATGCGTGGACGAACAGCTAAAGAATATCTGCGAGGGGGTTGACTTTAAACTATATGGGATAAAAGATTTAGTAATGGTCGAGTAGCAAGGTTAGGGAAGTGGTAGAGAGCTTCTGGCTTTCTACTCCTTCATTGTGAAAGATGCTTCATTTCTATTACTATATCTTCCCCTACACGCTCCGTGCACAGAAACATCCAAGATATCAAGCTAGTATTTCCTTAAAACTCCTACCTTCCTTTCCTAGTCTCTCCAGTTTCCAACTTCACATACTCATCAATAATATCCCTCAGGTTGCTGGCTGCAATGGGTTCCACCAACCCCCTTAAACCAGAGATCCGATGCCCTCTCACCCCAAGAATTTCCAACACTTTATCTGTGTACGGCAAAATATCAAAATAGAACCAATTTCCACCTTCGCCCCTAGCGGGATACCGTCTTCTCATCCAAGCTCTAACAATGGCAACGTCTTCTTCCATATCCTTTGCTTTTGGAAGTTGAACATTTCCATCTAGGGCTGCAACAGCGAATAGGGCTTGAACTTCGGCGTTATAGGTATGATTTGCTAACATCATCTTTCCCAAAAATACAATGCTATGGTCTCGGACGGGCAGCATGGATAAATACAGGCGAAACGGGGTGTCTGTGCGCTCGTACTTGTAGCACGGCGGTGGATTCGTCAAGATTGGGAATTTCTTGAGCACCTTCTTGTCAGCGGCTTCTTCTAGGATGTTCCACTTCTCTTCTTCCACCGCTTCGAGTCCCGAAGTGTCTGTTGCAAGCCCTAGTGCGTAAGCAGTTCTCGGCTCGATGTACGGTGTTGTATCAAGGTACCCCGTCGCAAACACAATGGCTTCGGTCTCAATAATTGTTCCATCTCCCAAATGCACCTTATTTATTCCAATTCGCTCCACATCCTGCCGATACACCTTGACCTTCGTAGCAATCGTGTCGAAGAAATCGGGACGCGAGTTCAACCCACTACTATCATTCTGCCAGAACAGTTCTGTATCCGGCCTCAGATTCTGGAATCCATTCGCTTGGCCATCCTTTCTGTTATAATTCGCACGCCCCCAAAGCTCTTTATTCACGGCCCGCCAAATGAATTTGAGCAAGGCGCGCCCTATGCTAGTTCGGTGCAGGAAGCCAGTCCACCAGGTGTCGGGGCTGTATATGCACGCGATGATAGATGCCATGAGCCGTTGGTGAAACATACTATTTGAGTCTTTGAAGTAGCTGACTAGTGAGTCAGGAGGGAAGTACGCGGCCGGTCCGTTGCCGCTCTTCCTTATCACCCAAGACACAGAGAGGCCTGCTTTGGCAAAGGTGTATGCTACGTCCGCTGCGGATTTAGCACCCCCAAAGACAACTACAGACTTGCAAGTAGAGATGATGGAAGGAGAGAGCCGGCCCAAGTCTGTGTGGTGGATAATAGGACCTGTGAATGTATCTGCCCCCGGGATCGATGGAATGTTCGGCAAGGAACTCTGGCCTGTGGCATCAATAACCTTCGCAGCTGTATACACATCCCCTTTTTCCGTCTCCGCTTTCCAAACTCCATCATCCTTCCACAATCTTTCAACTCTTTTCTCTAGCGCAATCCTCTCTCTCAGGGTTTTTCCCGCATACACGTGACTATCCAAATACTTCACCAAGTACTCCGAAAAGAATTTCGCCGGGAAGTACTCGTGATATCTCTCTGTATCTCCAACTCCAGTTAGTTGTTCATCTGAGAACTGCCATATACTGAGCGGGGATTGCGTCCAAAAGGCGGGGTAGATGCGTGTGGGTGACCAGACGCCACCAGGGACACTGGAAGATTCAAGGATTAGGATGTTATGGGTAGGGTGTAGGGTTAGGTATGTGCGAGCAGCACTTATGCCATAGATTCCCGAACCTATTATGAGAAGGTCATAGGTATGATAGTCTGTTGGTGACATTGTTGGGGTTGTGATTTTGGTGGGAATATGCTTAGAGCAATACAATTAGCAGTGTATTTATGTGGTGGAAATTAGGTCATCTTTGTAAGGAGGCCTATCTTTATTCATCAAGGATTAGTAGATCATCAAATGGGGGGTATGCGCATGCACATGCAAAGCGAGATAGGAACATGCCGCTTCAAGATGGTGGCGTTGGTGTTGCAGCTGATGATGCTGGGGCTGAACCTCTTTGAGGCTGAATACGAGTTCTAGAGTTTTAATACAGGATTCATCCTAGCAGGAAAGTTGCCTTTTTTGTACATGGGTATAAAGTAATTGTTTGGGTACTGTAGAGTCTAGGTTGGCCGCTGTGTTATCCACATTCGTTTTGGATGATTTTGTGAAAGATGTTCTTTTCAACATCCAGAGCTGATAATTTTCGGTGGTATCTGTCCTATTAATGCGTTAGTATGTGGTGAATATATCTCACTTTGTGAGGGGGTGTTTATTCTTAAATATAACCTGCTATTCATACTTCAATGACATCCTTAATACCCCTTAGTGAAAGTAGTACTAGAATATGGAATAGAGTTTCGTGGTATGGGGTCAGTCCTGCTTTTAATTATGTACTAGAAATACTGGTATTAATTCACAAATCTGGATCCATTTAATGACACAGACTATGGTCCATAACGCTGAGTGGTACAGGCATGATTTGTTCCTTGGTCTACGAATATGTATACAAGTACTTAATATCGAAAAAACAACTAAATATTGATGACCGAGAAGCGGTAATGTGTGTATAGTATTGAATGCATGAACACATCTTGCTTCATAGGGAGTCTAGGCTTACTCAGGATGCCTCACCATAGAACCGTCGCACAATTATTCGGGCACAGTCACCCCAACTACACAATGATGTGAGCCCAATATACTCCATAAACAGCCTTCCGTAGAGGACCGAGGAGAGGTTTCCTAATTCAGAAAGAACGAGACGAAAATCTCTAGTGCCGCCCACACACTACAAACCAATGTAGGAAATACTTGCTGTGAATTTCGTGGATATCCTTATATTAAGAAGAGATGATATTCTAGAGAACGTGGTGTCTACTGCTACCAGCAAGCGATGTAGTAGAAGAGCGCTAAAGTGGGCGTGATATGAAGTGATTTAGTATGGTTTGGGAGGAAGAAATTAACGGCGAACTCTCCTACAGATCCTTAACAACTTCTATCATCTCGAGTACATTTAATCTCCCCGTCTACCACCACAACTATCCGCATCACAGGCGGCAGAAGCGACATACCAACAACCATCGTTAAATCACTATGCCATCTTTTTACCATCACTAGGTACTCCTTGACAACTTACCAATCGTCTCCACTTTCATTCGGAAAAGATCACTCGTTTTGTCCACTACTGCCAACTTCTATATCAACATTTTGCCCAGAGGCTGCTTCTCATCATATCAGATTGTCCCTCCGATAAAATGTCGCTCGGTGAAGGTAATTCTAGATGCACCAGATCTACCTGTCAGGCCAACATTGCAGACATTGACAACTTCTGCTGGAAATGCGGTTTTAGAATTGAAGAAAACAGTTCCTTGCACATAGAACAGGAGCCTATGCATACGGAAACAAAAGGCGGCGTCAGCACCAAGATGAAAGGATTATGGGGAAAATATTTAGGAAATACCTTCAAGGCTAGTCCGAATAAGGCCACGGCCACCACCAATTCCACTGCACTAAGAGCCAAAGCCGATCAGACAAGTGTGAATTCAGAAGAAGATGAGTACGCTTGCCGAAATAAGGAATGTTTCACAATGATCCCCCATAGCGAAGCATATTGTAGCCAATGTGGCTGGTACATCAACAAACGTGCAAAGATCGTGGGGCTCTTCTTTGACAAATCAGAATTGGATGACGAGGAATATACAGAGGAGAGCATTGAAATGCTACAAATGGATCCTCTACCAGCACGAGATACGAGGCAAGCTGAATCCTTCAAAGCCAAAGCGGCAGCCGATGCAGGGCAAGGAATACAATCGCCGCCTAACAATCCATCTGACGAAGCGGAAGATATAAAGAGTCAATTGAATGAAGAAACCACGGGGGTACAAGAGAGACAGTCTGGGCTGTTCGAAGACGCCCACCATTTATACGTTAAGGAGACGGAAACCATGTGCGGCACATGCATGAAAATGGTCCGCCGCGGAAGGAAATGCCCCAAATGTGGAACTAATTTAGGGTCTCGTCGGGCGCAGGCTTTGTCCGTCATTGAATGCAGGAAATGTGGAGAGATCGCACTTAGAGATTGTCGGTGCTTCAAGAAAGAATGTGAAGACTTCAGGCCGCCCACCCCTATTTCTGACATTGGAGTCACATGTCCGCGCTGTATAGTGGTGGTTTCGTTTTGGGACTGGTGTCTAATGTGTAAAATATGTTACCAGTGCCATTCTCTCAAGGGCCCCTATGTCGCTGCATCCGGACAATGTCCATACAATATAAGGACACCGCAGCCTACATCTGATGAAGAATACACCCCACAGAACAGAGGAGCACCATCAAAGTTACCGTCAAGAGAAAAAATAATATCAAGGCCTATAGTAAGACAGTCGCAAAGGCATTCGAGAAGACCAGAAAAAGAACCCTTAGCAATCCCACGACCTGGGTCACAGACAAATTCGTCAGTTGGAGATTCAGTAACGCTGCCTGTAAAATTGCGGGCCATGACGCTAGCAGAGGCACTGGGGAGTTCAATAAGAGGGTCAACAGGACCGGTTATGAAGCAGCCAGGTAAGGCCCCGTACGACGAGAAGTTCCGAGGGCGGGCTTGCAAAGTCTGAGAAACATGGTCCCGAAGAGAGTTCGTGTGTGCGTGCTGTGGTAGATGTACGCAATGCCATGCCTTGCTTGAAATCGGTGATATCACCTGCAAGAGAACCTGCTGCCCAGATCATAACAACGGTGTCAGTTCTGAATGTTGTTTGATGGTAAGAAAACCCGCTAACCCTGCTAGATACCGAATGCAGATGGTAGGCTCAGGAACCGATAGTCAAGCACAAATGCACACAAAAAGACTGATAATAGTCTAGATCGATATTATTGCACGGCGCCACCTGGAACACTCAACCTTTGGGCCAATCTAGACGGCGACGGAAGCCGAGATATATGGGGAAACAGCAATGATGAAAAAGGAGCACTATTAGACGGACGGCTGGGAAAATTATGCGATCCTGCAGAGAGCGAAGCATGCTAGAGATTTTGCATAGATTGAGTAAAATAAATGAGTACTTCACTCTCCTGTAGTGGACTCCGATGTGCATTTTATATCTGAGTTCGGCCTATCGGAGCCTAAAATCCCATAGCCTTTCCCCATTAGGATTAGTGCGGGGATGTCAAGACCCTCGGGTCAGACCAAAACATTTTGACCGACCAGATCGCCGAAAGACTCACACATCTCTCTCAGTGTGCACGTCCCGTCCTCCCGTCTCGCCCCCAAGTGACTCATTTATTCGCCGAGCTTGTATAAGAGCCAATTTTTTCGCCTTAGAAGGCCGGCATTATCATTTCTCCCCACTGCCATACTTTCAACTGGAAAAGTAGTAAACTATGGACGGAATCAAGAAGACATTCGCGCAATGCAAGAAGGAAGGCAGGGTATGTTTTCTACCTTCTATGCTCTCATGGAAATGAATACTGAGAGCAATTTCAGTCCGCTCTGATCACCTATGTGACTGCTGGCTATCCTACCGCTCAGGAGACCCCGGACATCATGCTGGGAATGGAAGCCGGTGGCGCTGGTACGGACCCCATGGACATGAGTTTGAATTATCATTCGGACCATTCAATTGAAAATCTTAGATCTGATTGAGCTCGGAATGCCCTTCACCGACCCAATTGCCGACGGCCCCACAATCCAAAAGTCCAACACTGTACGTTCACTAATTCGCCACCGCATTCAACGGAGCCTTCTGACAAGGTGTGGTTATAGCAAGCACTCAAAAATGGAATCACCACAGAGGCATGCCTTCAGATGGTCCGTGACGCCAGGAAGCGTGGCCTGAAGGCCCCAGTGCTGCTTATGGGATACTACAACCCTCTGCTTAGCTATGGCGAGGAGCGCATGCTGCAAGATGCTAAGGAAGCAGGGGTTAATGGTTTCATCATTGTTGATCTGCCTCCAGAGGAAGCTGTGCGCTTCAGGAACTTCTGCATCAGCTATGGGTGAGTCTACCGTGGATGGAGGAGGAAGATGTCGCGAGCTAACAGTGAAATAGCCTCTCCTATGTGCCCCTCATTGCCCCAGCTACCTCCGAACACCGCATGCGCGTACTTTGCAAGATTGCTGACTCATTCATCTACGTGGTGTCTCGCATGGGTGTTACAGGAGCCTCTGGTACCATGAACGCTGCCCTCCCACAATTGCTCGATCGAGTCCACAAGTACTCTGGAAATGTACCCGCTGCGGTAGGATTTGGTGTTAGCACCAGAGACCACTTCGTGAGTGTTGGTAAGATCGCTGAGGGTGTGGTCATTGGAAGCCAAATTGTGAATATCTTGGCCGAAGCCGCCCCTGGGACTGGTGCCAAGGCCGTTGAGGAGTATTGCGACAAGATTTCTGGAAAGAGCTCTTGGAGTCAGACCCGAGAGGTAGGAATCATTGAGACGTTAGCGGAGGCTAAAGAACCGAAAGACGTCCAAGTTGACGGTGTCGTCACGGATGCAGACATCCCCGACGGTCCCGGACTAGCTGATCAGATCGAGGCACTGAATACTGATGGACAAGTAGATGAACATTGTCTCCCACCACGATTTGGCGAATTCGGAGGCCAATATGTTCCTGAATCGCTCATGGATTGTCTTTCCGAACTGGAAAAAGGGTTCAATGAAGCAAACGAAGACCCAAAGTTTTGGGAGGAATATCGGTCCTACTATGATTACATGGGTCGCCCGGGACATCTTCATCTTGCAGAGCGCCTTACTGAGCATGCTGGAGGAGCGAACATTTGGCTCAAGCGAGAGGATCTCAACCACACGGGCAGTCATAAGATTAATAACGCTCTAGGCCAGGTTCTCATCGCTCGACGGCTAGGGAAAACAGAAATCATCGCGGAAACTGGAGCCGGCCAACACGGTGTGGCAACAGCCACGGTTTGCGCTAAATTTGGCATGAAGTGTACCATCTACATGGGCGCTGAGGATGTCAGACGTCAAGCACTGAATGTATTCCGAATCAAACTCCTAGGCGCTTCGGTTATTGCTGTGGAGGCTGGTTCCCAGACGCTTCGCGACGCCGTCAACGAAGCACTTCGAGCCTGGGTCGTCAAGCTCTCCTCCACTCATTATGTTATTGGATCTGCAATTGGCCCTCATCCTTTCCCCACCATTGTCCGCACCTTCCAGTCCATCATTGGAAACGAGACCAAACAGCAGATGCAGGAGAAACGAGGAAAACTCCCCGATGCAGTGGTTGCTTGCGTTGGTGGAGGCAGCAATGCTGTCGGCATGTTTTACCCCTTCTCCAAGGACCCTTCAGTCAAGCTGTTAGGTGTAGAAGCAGGAGGTGACGGGGTCGATACTAACCGCCACAGCGCAACTCTAACTGGTGGTACCAAGGGTGTCCTCCACGGTGTGCGTACATATGTTCTCCAGGACAAACACGGCCAGATCAGTGACACCCACTCGGTCTCTGCCGGTCTGGATTACCCTGGTGTGGGACCGGAGTTGTCTAATTGGAAAGATAGCGATCGCGCCAAGTTCATTGCTGCCACCGATGCGGAAGCCTTTATTGGGTTTCGTTTGATTTCCCAGCTGGAGGGTATCATTCCCGCACTGGAGACTGCTCATGCAGTCTATGGGGCCATCGAACTGGCCAAGACCATGAACAAAGACCAGGATATTGTCATCTGCGTCTCTGGACGAGGCGACAAGGATGTGCAGAGTGTGGCTGAAGAGCTACCCAAGCTAGGACCGAAGATCGGCTGGGATCTCCGATGTGAGTATTGCGTTGGGAGAGCTATAGAGGGACTTTGCTAATGTTTTGTAGTCTGAGCGCCTTCACGTCCCATGAACGAGCGCCAAACATATATGGTTTATGTTAACTTGGTAACACCACACACTCCTTTACTTTGTATCTGCATTTGAAAACACGGGCCTCTTAGTAAAAGTAGCACTAGTGAGCAAGACGTAGAAGAATCGACAACAACCCACCTTGTCAAATTTGGCACGTGGCAAAAACATGAGGCCTTGGGTGATAGTGTATCTGCTACTGATTTGTTGACGGCTTTGGATCCTGTGCTTCGTGACATGAAAATCGGGTTGACTCACAACCGCAAATAATAACCCAGTCCTGCCAACCGCGCCCATAGATTCATGAAACATCCATTCTTATGGTCCATTCGCCGTGCCCTTGCACAGGCTGAGGAGGCTTCGCCCTGGTAGCGAACGTGGCGTGTGCCTGCGGAGGAGCAGGGATGACTCGGCCAATCATCAGCCACGTGGGAGATCCGGCCGTCGAGCTCCTCTGAAGGCAGAACGTCACTACACCGCGGCCGCCAAAAGGACCCGAAAGAGACCCCGACCGCCAATCCTCACGCGCCAATTCACTGTCGTCCACTGTCGTCCACTGTCTGCCGCCTGCCGCCTGTGGCACCGTCCGCCTGATCACCCACTACGCCCTTAGCTCCTCGCACCGTCGCACCCTTCCCGAGTCCTGTTGGTACCTCCATCTAGCATCCACTGCTCTCGCCCCCCCGACCAGCACCGTGGCACCTACCGCCGCCCGCCGTGATATCCCTCGCAACGACATCTTCGAGCTCCAGGAGCTACACAGACCCACTACCGACCCGAAGAGAGAGAAGCGCGAGCGCAACCGCGAGCGAAAGCGACGGGAGAAGCTCGAGCAGCTTCGGGAGGCGGACGAGATGAAGTTCTCGCACAGCTTGCAGTTTAATGCTGTGCCGGACTGGAGCAGCCACTACATCTCCTACAGCAACCTCAAGAAATTGTACGTCTGTTTGCCGTCCCTGTGCTGTAAATTGGGGCTGGTCCAGAGTGATGCAGGCATGTGGGCTCAATGCTGACGGGTGTCGCCTTGCACAGAATTTACACGCTCGAAACCCGCCAGAACCAGCACGCTTCCCACGCCGATGCCGAGTCCTCTCCCCTCCTCAATGAAGCAGCGGAAGATCCCGACAAAGTCTTCACAAATGCGCTAGACCAAGGGCTGGAGACTGTCTGCTCCTTCTACCAGCTCAAGGAGAGCGAGATCTACCGCGAACTCGAAAACTTGTTAAAGGATGAGGAGAACTATGAAGAAGAGCAGGAGGTCTTCGAACAGGAGCAGGAGAATCTACCAGCAGGCAGGAAGGCGCGGAGTGCGAGCGTTTTTAAACAAATCGGCCACATACCTCGACGGAGTAGCACATTAAGTCGCCAGTCGGGCTTAGAAGAAGAGGATGAGGATGACTCGGATGATGATGACGCCCAAGAGACATCGCAGCTGCGACGGAGGAGTCAAGACGGCCGGCGGCTGGCGCGGCGGACAACCCACGAAGATGACATGGCCGCTTCCACGGATTTTGCGTCCTCTCGGCGGAGAACGAGCGTAGCATTTGATGACTACAACGACATGTCCTTCTCGGCTCTATATGACGAAGGTGTTTCATTGAAAAAACGGACCGTCAGCGTTTATGTCTCGCTGTGTGAGCTTAGGTCTTTTATCCAGCTGAACAAGACCGGATTCCAGAAGGTATTAAAGAAGTATGACAAAATACTTGACCGAAACCTCAAGAGCGGGTATCTCAACAAATATGTCTACTCAGCATATCCTTTCGAACAGAGTACCATGGATAAGTTGACAAACAACCTGACAGGAGTCGAAGTTGCCTATGCACGCATATGCACAAAGGGAAACGTCGTAGAGGCGAAACGCGAGCTACGACTTCACCTACGGGAACATGTGGTCTGGGAACGCAATACAGTTTGGCGCGAAATGATTGGCATTGAAAGAAAGGCCCAAGCAGCCAATATCGGTATCTCGCAGACATTGCTTGGGCGAGAATCCGATCCGCGAAAAGCTCGGCTGCAGGGAGATGAAGCCGAGGCGGAAATCAAGGAGGTTGACACTCCTCTTGGGAGATATTCCTGTCCTCGATGGCTAGTGAGTAAGCCATTCTGGATCTTAGTGACCATTCTTGCCATCTTCGCCGTTCTTCTCTTGGTTCCCATTATGGAGAAACCCGAACAGCAAAATTGCTTGGCAATGGTGGTTTTTGTCAGTCTGCTGTGGGCAACCGAAGTTAGTACTCCATGATATTGTGTTTAAACATAACTAACATCTTTTTAGGCTATACCACTCTTCGTTACATCACTGCTTGTTCCTTTCCTAGCTGTCACCCTTCGCGTCGTTCGGAGCGATGCGAAACCCTACACTCGTCTAGAGTCAAAGCAAGCCGCAAGCTACGTTTTTGCTGCTATGTGGACTCCTGTCATCATGCTCCTTCTCGGAGGCTTCACTATCGCTGCTGCCCTATCTAAATATAACATTGCCAAGATGATGGCCACATTTGTTCTCAGCAAGGCTGGGACAAAACCAAGGACTGTGCTCCTAACCAACATGTTCGTTGCAATGTTCGCCAGTATGTGGATCAGTAATGTTGCGGCACCTGTGCTGTGCTATTCTATCATACAAGTGCGTATAACCTGAAATAACGCAGAAGAAAGCTGCTAACCGCCTAGCCCATTCTTCGGAACCTTCCATCCGACTCCGATATGACCAAGGCCCTCATTCTCGGTATTGCGCTCTCTTCTAATATTGGCGGTGCTGCCTCTCCCATTGCTTCCCCTCAAAACCTCATTGCTCTACAAAATATGAACCCCGAACCTTCTTGGGGCATATGGTTCTTCATCGCGCTTCCTGTCTGTATACTTTCTATTCTCTGTATATGGGTCCTCCTCCTTGTGACGTTCAAACCTGGACATAACACGACCATTGTCCCAATCCGGCCCCTGAAAGACAAGTTCACCGGGATTCAATGGTTTATTAGTGTTGTTACGTTGCTCACTATTGCTCTATGGTGCGTCAGCCATCAACTGGAGCCAATTTTCGGTGACATGGGTGTTGTTGCCATTATACCACTGGTATTGTTCTTTGGCACGGGTATTCTCACCAAAGAAGATTTCAATAATTTTCTCTGGACCATTATCATCCTTGCTGCGGGAGGCTTGTCTCTCGGCAAGTCAGTCAATTCTTCGGGACTCCTTCACACCATTGCTCAGTACATTACAGAATCTGTTCATGGCATGGGTCTCTACGGCGTCCTACTTGTTTTTACTGCTTTGATCCTAGTTGTAGCCACGTTTATTAGTCACACCGTCGCTGCCTTGATCGTGCTGCCTTTAGTGCAGTCGGTTGGTCAGAAGATGGCGGAGCCGCATCCCAATCTCTTGGTCATGGGGAGTGTGCTTATGGCAAGCGCGGCAATGGGGTTGCCAACTAGTGGGTTCCCAAATATGAGTAAGTGCTTCCCTGGACTGCATCCCTGTTACAGAAGGAAATGGGTACTAATATCGCATAGCGGCAATTATGATGGAAGACCAACGTACGGGCCAACGCTACCTGGAAGTAAAACACTTCCTCACCCGTGGTGTTCCTGCATCATTGATTACTTTCGCCATTATTGTCACAGTTGGGTATGGTTTGATGCGTGCAGTAGGTATGTAAACACCTTCGCAAGTTAGTTGTAGCGATTTAGCAGTGCTGTATATAGTTACTTGTGTGTGTCGTTTATTGCTATTGTGCCCAGTTTCTATGGAAGCTGTTCGCATACCAGTTAATATCCAGTCCAATCACGGTACCCTATTGTTTCTTGGTGAGTAGAAATATTACAAGACTTGGTGGATTCAATCTCACGAATCGAAGTGATCTCCTTAAGTTGGCTTTGCCATTGCGCCCAAGCGCCTTATTTGGTAAAGTATTGGGTTGTTCTATTCAATTCTAAACGTCATCAAAATGGAGTAGTATTAACCTCAAAGTTGCGATGAGATCGGAGCTCTCTCGCTGCTCCTCGGACCTTGTAGGCTGAAGTTGAATTTGCAATCCCTTCATTTCAAATCTCCGTGCCTTAAACCCGAAGAGCATTTTCGCATTCTTGTCTCACTTGTCAGGTTCAGCCTCGCCCTAGCCCTGTGAAGGAGCCCGAAGGATTCACATTGTGGACGTGCACGTGGACGCTAGAGAATGTTTCCCAATACGGTTAGTGCGGCCTTACAAATGATGGGGAATTATTCAGCGAACAGGGTTTGTCTGGCGAACGAGTTTGGGGGACGACACGATGCTAATCTGCCCCATAGTTGAAGGTGGAGAGGTGAACGATGTCGTTGGTATAAGTAGGAGAGGACAGACATGTTAAAAAATCACTCCAAACAGCCCATTCCATCTCTACCTCACTATCTACTCCTCCTTCTCACATTCTTATCCGTTGTATAAATCAGCATACATCATGCATTTCTCCTCACTTGCTTTCCTCTCTTCGGCTCTTCTCGCCACGCCTATACTTTGCACCCCTACGACCCCCATAGTTGCAAAATCCACAATAATCTATCAATTCCCCAATCCGACTTGGATCGAGAATATCTTTGCGACCTCCAACGGCTCACTGCTTGTCAGTCTTGCACTTCGGCCAGAACTGCACATTTTACACCCATCAACCAATACGGGGTCCCTCGTCCACCAGTTCCCGAATGTGGACTCGCTGTTTGGGATTACTGAAGTGACTCCTAATGTCTTCGCAGTGATTGCGGGGAACTATTCATTGGCAACGGGGCCCACGCCGGGAAGTTCCAGTGTTTGGACAGTGGATTTGACGGGTTGTGGGAAATCCGGCCAGAAGCCAAAAGTTCGAAAGATCGCAGATGTAAAAGAGGGGCAATTACTCAATGGGGCTGCTACTTTGAACCCGTCCACCGTTCTACTAGCCGATAGCTTCGCAGGAACCGTCATTGCGCTCAACATCCATACTGGTAAACACGAGACTGTCCTCAACGACACAAGTTTGCAGAATGCCGTTGGCCAATTCCCAATCGGCGTCAATGGGCTCAAGACGCTCAATGGCTATCTTTATTACACCAATCTCATCCAGGAGACTTTCAGCCGGGTCGCAATCTCCCCTGTCACTGGCCGCGCAATTGGTCCATTCGAGAAAATTGCTGATGGCGTCATGGGTGATGATTTTGCGATTCAAAAAGATGGAACAGCGTTTGTGGCGTTGCCTGTTCAAAATGAGGTTGTCAAAGTGAGCAAGAATGGCGTAGTAGAAAAGGTTCTTGGCAGTTTGAATGACACAGTGGTGGCGGGAGTTACTTGTGCGACGCTTGGTAGGGGTAACATGAACGGGAGGGTGTTCTTTGGAACTAATGGCGCGTTGAGTGGGCCTGTTAATGGCACATTCACTGAGGGAGGGAAGGTTGTGGGAATTTGGGTTTAAATGGAGATGAGATGGGTGGTTGGTGAAGAGAGTGGTGGATTTGGAGGGTGAGGCCTAATAAAGTGTTTCATATGTCTACATTATAACGACCTGAGAACTGTAATTCATACAATTCATCTCATTCATATGTATATATATATATCCACATAGTAGGAAGACACTGCGAAAGATCTATCATCAACATACATTCTTGTTATTGTGGTATCATATCTGTATCATCAAATCTTTTTGGAGGATAAAAAAGAAGCATGTAGCACGTCGTTGTTATAGGACTGTAGCGAAGGCTATGAAGCCAATCTTCGACCGATATAAAATAGCGTTCTATTTAGTGTTTTCTGTATGCATATGAGATGATATAAAATCGAAAATTTCAATGTTATACAGCATAATGTGAGTAAAACATAACGATTTGATATGATTCCATAGTTTCTTTGATATTAATTCCTACTAGAGTTCAATTCCCAAATACAAACATTTCTTCAACTTACCCGTGGTATATTTTGGTAATGACTGTAGCATGATTTCATGCCCAGAGACCGAATTGGAAAACTCGAAGATGCGATACCACATAGTATACAAGTCTCTGACGTTGTAAACTCTGAGCTAATTATATGAATGTCACGTTTTTCCACCACTGACAGATCAATCCTACCCTCCGTATATATCAGATGCACAGACATAAGATGAAAGATAAAAGCAATAGATCACTCCATCGCAATTAGCTTGTTTTTATTTTCTTTATCATCTTGGTTCAATAAGAATTGAAATTTCTATTTATGTCATTTGTCGAGTTGGGACAAACAATTCAGCATACCGTCGATTTCAGTGCTACTACATCGACCTATCTCTGATATAAACAAACATCAGCGGATTTCTTACACTGTCGCCTTCCCCGACCTTATCTTAGGATCCAAATTTCTCGAATATTCTTTCTTCAGACGAGGTTGCCTAACGGAACACCCATGTTCTGACCCTTGAGTCCGAATCACTATCTGAATACTTTCTCTTCATATTATTTAAAACGTTTGTGGGTGTGACGAAATCCCAGTAAAACTCCCAAGTTCTAGGCAGTAATTGTCCTGTTTAGCAAACGAAGGATTTAAATTACAGCCACAAAGTGAGGGTGGGTACACTCCTAGAGTGTACATACGCTTCTTTTCTGCCCCATCTTTGGACCCTGATATGTGATACCTTTTGATACCCAGAATTAGGTCTCTTCGCATTTCAAAGAAATTAATAGGAAAGATATTTGAGCCAAATTCACTGCGATGACTTCAGTGGGTTTAACCGATTCACTAACTCCATGAAGATAATATTACGATAATATATCTATCAGTAGAGCTGGTGTACTATGAAACCGATTGGGAAGAATGGCCCCACAAAGTTAACATAGAGTAATCTCCTGGGGAAGTTGAACTTGGACGTTTTATTCAATTGTTCCTGGATTGTGATATTTAAGAAACCTTGTCAAGCCATGTGTCTGCCTCGCATATATTTAGACCAGGAATAAACTAGAAGAGACTACATTGAATATTAGTCCTGGAATAGAATATCGTATGTGGTCGCATAAAACAAGAAACTAGTATTGTAGTACAAATTATCCTATTCCTGCACTCAGTTCACTTGGCAATTTCCACACTCACGATAGAGCATAACCGAAGTGATGACAATGGGTGTCACAGTAATTGTGATAATAGATAAAGATAGGAAAGGTGTGTAACCTCTTCAAGAGAGGGGTTGCGAAGAGTGGATATGGTAGGGTCTCTGGAGAGTCTGGGTCTCGTCCCTCTGCTGTCATCATCGACTCACCAACATTGTCTTGGTATTCAGCCTTCTGGAACCACATCAACAGGGGCAAATAATTTCATCATTCACACCCTCGTACGATAAGCGATGAGGCGGGATCGTGTTGCGGTCGAGTTCGTATTAGCCCGTTAATAGGGGTGCTAACCTAACCCCACTATTGTTAGTAGCGTCCCCTCAAGCTAGAACTCAAATAACGCTGTTGTCGGTTTTTATCAACAACTAGTTCTTCTCTACCAACGAAGTCAAATGCGGATTTCAGTGGGTGGCTTTCAAAGGAATGTCATGTTCGTAACGACAGTGTCAACATGAGACCAGAGCGTTACTCCCATACGTGCATCCCTCGCGTCCCCTCTCTCCAACTAGTCAGCAAGAACAGGACTCGGCGACTACTCCTGCGAACCCGCCTTCTTGTAACAAGGAGTGACGCCTCAAAAACGACCTTTTCAATACCGAGATGTGCGATACCCAATGATCTATCCATCTCCATTATAACCGGCAGACACGAGGTGAGATTCCTCCGTCTCACTCAGCATGCAGGCCGGCCTGCACAACTTGACAGCTCATAGGGCTGATCGCGTATGGACTGGAACCGCCTTGGTTTTCATTGAAATCCATTATTTTTGTTCACACACTCTGTCACACTCCTGCAACAACCATTATATGGTTCCTTGTGCATATGCCTTAGATTGTATATGCGCTTTCTTCGTACCAGTTTCCCTCTCCAGTCTTGACTATTCCCGAAGCTGTCTGTGCGATGCCACATTCACAATTTCCGACTTTCTAGAACCTCCATCGGAGTCCCGACCTAATGCATCTGCCCGCTCAACGGGTCCTCCCGGTCAACCTTAGTTAGTGAACTCGTGGGTCGGGCTTCCCGCAGGATTGATCCCCTTCCAGTCAAGTTGCGTTCCCCCCCACCCCTCGCCCCAACACGCGAGCAGCCCCTCGTCTCATTTTGATGCAGTGAGCAGTCAGACTCGCATCCGGGGACCTTAGCTTGACCCTTATGTTTTGTCCCCGAACTGTACATTTATTTATTGAAGAACACTGATCCCACTGGGTCTCCAACTAAAATCTTCCGATCGGTCCATTTATCGCTAAGCTCCCGCAATTTAATATGGTCAGCAACCGATCTCAGTCGGATAATACTACGACCATGAATGCCTCTTTCGTCAATTCTTCTTTGCTCGGCGTTGCAATATCCCTTCCCATTGTTGCTTCAATCGCGGTCGCTCTACGCTTTTATGCTAGGAGATTGAGAGAAGGTCGGAGACTTCCAGCCGACGACTGGACGATTCTAATCACACTGGTATGTTTTAACTTTAATACATAATTCTATGATGACTAAAGACCCACCACTAGGTCCTCTGCTGGGGCCATTCCATCAATACAATAATTGCCGGAAGCATTGGCGGAATTAACACCATCACTGTTGCGCCACGGGAGTATGCAAATCTAGCACTTCGTGTGAGCCTAAAAACCCCTTCTAGTTACCTAGGCCGTGGGTTAACACCGACTAGAC
Organism: Clavariopsis aquatica; assembly: GCA_013620735.1. Lineage (NCBI taxonomy): Eukaryota > Fungi > Ascomycota > Dothideomycetes > Pleosporales > Clavariopsis > Clavariopsis aquatica. The sequence continues at coordinate 28,799 of JAAZQE010000026.1, forward strand.
CTTATGGATATCAAGTTTCTTCTTAATCACCGCATTATACACTGTGAAAATCTCAATCTTACTCTTCTACTATCACATATTTTGGATCCACGATCTCTTTAGACGAGCTTGTCTTGCCATGGTGGCCATCCTTAGCTTATGGTGGATCTCATCATTGATTGTAGGTACACCAACCCAATGCGCTCGTTCTCAGCAAACTGACATCTTGTAGATGGTGTTGCTTTCTACCGACCCAATACAGTCAGCATGGAAGAACGCTGCCGCTGCCAAACACCGCTTCGATTTCAACACATGGTATATATCTTATTCAGGCCTCTCCATATTGTTCGACGTAGTCATACTTTGTTTCCCCATTCCAGTGATAAAGTCCCTCAGCATCAATACTAAGCAGAAGGTATCTGTGCTCGGAATATTCTGGCTTGGAGGTTTCGTCTGCATTTCTGCGATCATCCGCTTCGTACTCCTTTACAATTCTATACACCGTCTCACGGACTTTGGAAAGAATCAGTATAGTTCTATCACTGCAGCGTTCATTTGGGCCGAGGTTGAACCGAATACTGCTGTTATTGCTGCTTGTCTACCAACATATGGTCCACTCTTTAAAGAAGGACAGTTTTTCCCTGGTCTGGTAAAATCTACAAGATCGATATTTAGGAAGACAATTGGGTCTTCTCAGGGATCTCTTCCGACAGCGTCAAGCCATACAAACTCCACTGGATACTATGAGCTGAACAAAACAACAAGCAGCAAAAGCACCCGGCCAGCAGTTAAGCGGCTGGAGCAAGTATGAAACCAATAACACAATATTCGGACGACACCCAACAGCATATTTCTTTCTCCATGTCTCTGGCATACCAGTAACTGTATACTTGAGACGAGTCTTAACCTGACTCACCACTTGCTCATTTCTGGTACGACACATGATCTAGGAGACGAGCTTCCGGGTCAAGAGCATGAACAGGTGGATTTTCCCCAACTACCCACCTGCCGATCATGATTACAAGTCCCAAGTTCTCGACCGGTGGCCCGGAGCACTCCCCTGCTAATTGCAAAGATGGGGAATAACGAAAAAATGATGGTACTAGCCTATATAGGCCTAGTGTTATCTGCAGCCATAGTTGCCTGCAGTCAATCAGTCACGATAACTGCGAATATCTCTTCATCCCTCCCCGCCGGTATCTTCCTTTCGGAGATGAGCGGAGTCGGCTATGTATAAAGTAACTACACTGTCGTTGCTTTTTTTCGGCTCTTTGTTCTACTCCGGCCTTTTGAGATATCATCTGCCATCATGGGAATCCATTTTCGGTCGTGCGCTATGGCACTACTAGCATTCTCAACCTCTATAAACGCCGTGCCTGTATGTACTCGCAATACACCACCCACAAATGTCCTTCATAATTGACAAATTTCAAGTTTTCAAGTAAACTGCACAAAAACACCGCCCTTGTTCTCATCGATATCCAAAACGACTTCATCACCGGCTCCCTGAATAACACACGTGCGCCAGCCATCTTGCCAAAAGTGTACCAACTCCTTGACAACCATGAGTGGCCCTTCATTGTTGCATCGCAAGATTGGCACCCAGAGAACCATGTATCCTTTGCAGTGAACCACCCGGGAACCGCCGCCTTCGAAGCTGTAAACATAACCTTCGTTGATACACCAACCAAAATCGAGACACAGACCGTATACCCCGAGCACTGCGTCCCCGAGACCTTCGGTGCGCAAATCGAAAGTGGAGTGCAGACGCGTTTGCATTATTTGGAGGGGTACCGTACCCCTGTTAACTATATCAAGAAAGCACAGGACCATTCTGTCGACTCGTATTCTGCTTTTGCAGATAATCAGTATCACCGGTTTACCACGCTAAATAAAGAGCTGATGTTGCATGGAATTGAGACAATTGTTGTCACTGGGTTGATTACGAATGCTTGCGTAAGGGGCACGTGTATTGATGGGATCAAGCTTGGATATGAAGTTGTTCTAGTTGAGGATGCAACAGAGACTGTCTCGGAAGAGATTAAACAGACTACGATTGCTGAGTTGGAGGGCTGGGGTATGTTCATTCCCTCTGTGGTTAGAGAATTTAGATAACTAACCGACTTTAGGTGTGCAGGTGATGAATCTCAGCAGCTGGGAGGCAGCGAACCCGACCGGGTTGAAGAGAAGATCAATTACGGAGCTCTAGAAAGAAAAATGACCGGGAGGAAAATATTAATAGAAAAATATAATAGAGTCTTGAACACCCACATTTCTACTCTTACAAGAATATCTCAGGGTTCGTATCTGACCATATCTGAGCGAACCAAAATCTGGCCACTTCACTCATTTTAGTGATGATAAACTGGCGCTCCACTATTCCACCCAATGGGCCTGCAACAATGCCACGTATCCGTCTCCCCAGCCCCCTCACTCCCAACTTTCTGATCCACACTTGCATATACCGTCCAACCCAACTCTTCAAAGCACTCCAGCATATCCAACAACATTCCCCTGGTGTGCATCGTCTCGTTACTGACCGGACCCCATCCTAGCCCAGTTAACTTGATCTCATAGCATCCCTCTACCCTGTGCTCTTTACATCTAACCTCAATTTTCCGTCGCCCTAGTCTTTCTACAATTTTCATGCACAGCTCTCGCGGCGCATCGACGAATCGGATCCTATTTTCGGACGAAAAAGCCACGCTAAACCAATCACACTCTGCAGGGGGCGGACTCTGATGCCGGAATATAAGAGTATCGGTGTCCCACTGTACTTTACTTATATCCGTACTTACCATCAACACCCATCCTTCCTTATGCAATGCTGCTAGTATCCTACCCATGAGTCGGCGAGCATACACCATCTGTTCCGACATATCGGAGAACGCGCCCTTCAGGGCTTTGATCTCGCCATTGTAGATGCCCCAAGGATTGCCTTTCATCTTGAATTCGTGTGCGGTCTGGACGGTGGACTCGGATTGAATGCCGCGGGGCCAAGCGTGGAGGATGGTGGAGCGGATGCGAGGATAGATGCTCGGCGGGAAGCGGAGGAGGCGGCAACGGTCCGAGGCGTGCAAGGAGAGGGAGGCGAAGTGGGTTCGGAAGGTGGGGGATAGAGTTTCTGATTTTGAATTATGTAGTTGGGCTGGTTTTGGCTGGGGTGAAGGGTGGGCGGATGAAGATGGCTGTGCTGTGTAAGAGGAAGACGGCACCGCTTGTGAGGGCGCTGGGTAGGGATTTAACATTTGCTGATAGGCTGGTGCATGGTAGTGCTGGGAAGTGGTTTCTTGAGATTGAAAGACATGTGAATTGATTGATGGATTCGGGGAGGTTCGCGATGCATGCTGAGGGATGTAGTGTTGCAATTGCTGGTGTGACTGCGATGGAAGAACGTTCATGTACGATGGTGATGCTTGAGTGGGTAAGTATGAGCTAGATGAGGCACCATGCTGGTTTCTGTTCGATCTTGAGGTCGTAGATGGTGGTTGCAAATTTCCTCGCTCGGGTGGAGGTGGAAAATATGTAGTCGAATAGTCTGGTTGATTGGAAGCTGAAACCGAAGGATTCGAAGACCCTGGAGGAGGGGGGAAATAGGTGTTTGAATAATTTGGTATCATTTTTTCTATTCATACAACTACCCCTTGCGATAAATATCTTCGCATACAGGGACGTGGTTGTTCTTAAAGCCGTGCCTTCGCTATTGTTAAGTAAGCTCTTCATCCTCATAAACTCCAGGAATAGCAATTGAAGTAGGTCGACTTGGTTAAATCGCAAGGGTGTGCATCTTTGTGTTCATCTTTTTGTTATTTTGATGTTCGCCTCGCGCTTGCACGCTATTAATATGCGAAACATTGTCTGTGTTGCTCAAAAGGTGGCGCAGCACATCGTGCTGGTTGCCCTGGAGGGAATGGAGGCGAAATCCTGGCGCTTCTAAGTCTGAACTTGGAAAGCACATCAGCAACATGAGAATTAGACTGCCGAAACAGGCGACTATCCGCGAGGTGTGATATCGTGGTTGTAAATTGAAAGGACAGAACAATGTGCAGTGGTTGCTCTGGTCCATGGATAGGCACTAGCATTCCATACGCAGTAATCTGTGTGCATGGATATCACGGAACTCGCATAGGTCATCAATCTTGGGGGCTCAAATATTACGATATATAGGACTCTTAGAGAGAATATACATAGGCAAATGTATTATTGTAGGATTGGAAGATAGGTGTTTGGTGGAGTGGGCAAGTTTTCGCAGGTCGTAACTTGATATCAGGACATCAGCTAAGCAGTGCAATTTTTGACAAAGGGATTCTATAGAATGGCTGAAGCAGTAGCTGTATTACTAGAAGTGCAGTGTATTCATTCGACGGTGAGAAAATAGGTTGATAGACCGCTGTGCGGGGCGGTGGGCGCATCTTCATCTTGGTAAGGTTGTGAGACGGAAGGGGATAGCTAAGCAATAATACAGCAGTAAACTGGAAGCAAAACATGCGCTAAATATTACTGTACAGAAGCAGCAGGTAGAGACATGCTAACATCAGACAGGTTCACAAGCAGAGGCGATAATAATCACTGTTACAGATAAACAAAGACTTCGTGAACAATCACAGGAGAAAAGAAAGATCGGGACTACAGACAAAGGTCAATAGAAGAAAAGAATACCCATAGGGTTATGTGCTCCCATTAGTTTGTTTTAGTTATATATATATGCTAATTCAATGTTGCCACGAACGAAGTAGATTCTTGTAGGTTCTGCTCAACATCTAACGCCAGTGTATATATTTGAAGGAAGAAAGGCAGTTAGGTCAATTAGAGGGTTAAGTGAAGATAGCTTACATTATTTGTTGTTTTGGCAGCGCTACCATAGAAATGGGGTCGAGCAAAGAAGCGGTGGTCGCTGGACTCCAGCTCTCTTAGGTTGGAAGTGCGGAGCGACTTACATGATTAACATGTGGTTGTTGCTGAAGTGTGAATAACAGTAAACCAGAAGAATGAGAGAGCACCATAGAGGGGAGCTTAAGTGAATATTTGACGACTTCTTAACCTCAGTCCTCGAGAGGAAGCTGATCAAAGGTGAGTTGGTCGCTTAATTTCAACCCTCAAGCCGCATGCCTGATGCTGAGAATGGAGTCGATTCTTCCTGAGTTTTACCCCGAGAACTGACTAATTTTTCAACCACCTAGACAACCCCAGTTAGGTTTTATCCTAGATGACTCAGCGCACCCTAAAAGGCAAGCGACTGTTGAGTTGAAGGTGTGGTAGATGGAGAATGTAGGACGAGGCTGAGGGCAGCGGTGGATAAATTTAGACCACGTCTTGTAGTCAGCAGGCTAACAGCATGTGATAGGTGCGAACCTTATCAGTACACAATCAGGGTATCCTAGCCGGATGAACCGCTGGAGCTGGTGATAGTTCAGATTCATGGAGGAATATTTTTGAAGGTGTAAATACTATGACGATGGGCTATTCCATATTATTAGAGTCCTCGAGTTTTTCACATCTGTTGACATTATTTTCCCCAGGTGTCTCCAAATTTCAGCGTGCACAGCCCTGCTCTACCGGTGAGCAGGTTTGCATATTATTGGTTGGATGACTCAACAATATCGTTTCATCACCTTTCAATCACATTTTCCCACCCTGCTGCCTTCAATAACCCATTTTGTCCCTCTCAGATCTGCTGCACGTCAGAAAGCTGAACAAAAATGCGCGTCCCACTAGAGGTTCTTCGCATTATCCTCAACGCAGCGGTAGTTGCCTCGAAATTCAAGCACCTTTTCATGATGAGATTGGCCAGTAGTATGTAATAAATCCCATATGCATCGTCATGTGTCGTGATTTTCAAAACTGTTAATATCAACTGGGTTAGGATTGTTCAACGATGAGGTCCTGGACGCAATCTTCAATGCCAAGAAAATCCACATCCTCTTTCGTATGCAAAGTAACCATGCCTGGCGTGACCTTCCCGTCACGTTACAGCGCAGATATCTGCGATTCTGTATACATGTACACCACAAGTGCCCGACTCTCTTCTCGACACTTTTCTTCAGATCTTATGCTATACATCGAGGGAAGATGTGTGTTGACGATTCCGATGATCAGGAAACCAGAGAGAGGATCATGAATGATATGTTGAACGACGTTGGTAAGTCTTCAACACCTCGCCAAGATCGTCCCATCACAAATAGTCACCTTTAAAATATCTAGCGCACTAATGAACAGAATAAGATGTAAGGTTGTTGCATACCAACTGCATAGGCAATCAGTGGATTTTTTTTATTAGAGGCCACGGACTGGACAACTGGTTGAAGACTTATGACGAAGAAAACTTCCACACCTACCCCGACGTGAACGAAAATCTCCGACTGTACTTGCTACTTCGAAGTCTTATACAAGGTCCTGCGAATTCCCGTCTCACGTACCATATCAAAGAGGTGTTGGATACCCCAGTGGCACCTGACTATGAGTTGGATTTCGCCAGCGATATAATTCAGCTTGCTGTGGCAAGGGGATGGGGATGGAGCGCAAAACAAATACTCGATTCCAGACGTGCAGAACCTATTCGGAATTTTCCATTGAAAGACTACATTGAGATCGCCGCGCTCCGAAATGAAATCGGGCTTGTTGCATGTCTCATTCTACAACTAATTGGTGGGGACGATGTTGGCTTAACTATGCACAACAGAATTCTGTACGTTTTTAGTAGCGCGATCATCCAAGCAGTAGGGAGTGGAAATACAGATGTGTCAGCATGGCTAATTGAAAGACTTGGGGAATGCGAGACGGTAGGGAGTTTGCATGGGCTGTTCGTGACGGTGTGGCATGAAGACTACCAACCTGAGAAGAATTACACGAGCCTCATAAGCATCCCAAGCCAGAACGGGCAAGTTGGGGCTACTTTGGAGGCTAGGGAACCTAGAGCAAAAAGGCGGTGGCAGATATGGTGGTCAAAATTGCGCAAATAACTTGCTCAGTCAATAACCCCTAATTCCTTACAGGTCTCGTCGCTAAAACAGAGTTTCTTGTTCAATCAAATATAGGAAGGCTGGGGGAGAAGTTGGAAATAGAAGGCCCAGCGTGACCAGTCTAGGGTGTGTGAGAATGTCAAAACACCCCTGACATCTTGTTGAATTAGCAGTGGCGTGGATCTAGTGCTCAAATGTCATTTCTAGCCGTAAAATTGTGTAACTTAAGACACAATGACACTTCAATACCCTCCTTAGTCCTACCGAAATACATGTGCCTTTTAATATATTTCATGGCAAGAAAAACGCCTTCTGGGGATAGGATATTATATACTATTTGGTTCGCATTTATCCATCCCAGAATCAATGTAGTAGTAAATATTTTGTCTCATTACTTTATCTTAAATCAAAGTCTATTAACTCCTAATAGTTGCTACTAGTAACCTAAACCAATATTATGAAATGGCGCTTCAGTGATTTAGTTTTAAGTTCCATACTGTTAAATGTGAGAAGGAGTATATGGATTTGTTTTAGTATTTTCCTATTCTTCCTACATGCGCAAATCTCCCAACGTGAAGCCCACCGATTCCTTCATGATCACTTGTCAGCATCCCTGAACCCCGCCTCCGATTCGCTCCTGTTGTTCAAGCCAATCCATGATCTCCCTCTCTTGACACTTTTTACACCTTCCTCTTTAAGCGATGCCAAGTTATATCTCCGCTCCCCAAGATGTCCTATCACGACATTTCAGTACACCTTCCCATCACAGATCTGCCAAGTTCAATATATCGCAAAGAATAAATTAAGATGCCATCCAGAACAGTGGCTGGGACGAATGTCCACCTCCAGCGCTGGTATCATCTTTGGTACCTGCCTGATCCAAAGGTTTTCAAGAGATGGCAGTGCAGCCTCAGCGGTGGAAGTGACCGGCTTGTGTAATGTGATATGGGCAAGTATTTGTAGACATAAAGTTAGAAGGTATCGCCTTGGTCACTGAATTTGGCTGTGTTGTTTTAGTTTCCTTACCATCACACAATGAAGTCACTTCTCTTTGCATCCGCTATCTTTCGACTCGCACTAACAGGTGTTGTACCACGAACAGAGGAGAAAGTTGACTACTCCGGTTTCAAAGTACTGCGCTTAAAATTTGCTGATAACATCGACAAGCTTGAAACTCAGATTGACGAGCTCACCGCACACGTTTTGAATCCTGGCAAGGCAGATTTTCTAGACGTTGTTGTGTCTCCGGGTAATGTCGATGCGGTTACAGCACTCGCAGTTGATAGTGTGATTATCACCGAAGATGTGGGGCTGGCATTGGAGGAGGAAAATGACCAGATGTCTATAGCAGCAGGTTAGTGTTTATTGCGAAATTTGCTATGGCAGCCGTTTAACGTGATCTAGTGCCTAGTGAAACTTGGTTCACAGCATACCACCCATATGCCGACCACCTCACATTCTTGACGGATCTACAAGCTAGCTTTACGGCAAATTCCGAGATTGTCACAGCTGGAAGTTCTGTCCAGGGAAGGATATTGACTGGTATTCATATTTGGGGAAGCGGTGGAAAGGGATCAAAGCCTGCTGTGCTTTTCCACGGGACCGTGCATGCTAGAGAATGGGTTTCAACTATGGTAAGAGTAACTCCTATTATAATTCGTTCTCTACTAATGATCATACCCAAAGACTGTCGAATACATGGCGTGGCAGCTTCTCACGAAGTACAGTACCGACACTGCTGTGAAGGCCCTCGTTGATAAGTTTGATTTTTACATCATGCCCATAGTTAATCCAGATGGTATGCCAAGCCTCGATATTCTTTAACAGTCCACTTAATTGTTCTAGGATTTGTTTATAGCCAAACCACTGACCGCCTCTGGCGTAAGAATCGCCAAACGGTAAGTACAAGCACCTGTTACGGCCGCGACATCAATAGAAACTGGCCTTACAAGTGGGAGGTTACCGGAGGTGCATCCACTAGCCCCTGCTCTGAGACTTACAAGGGCCTTGCCCCTTCTGATGCACCTGAGAATAAGGGCTTGGTCGCACAGGTAAATGCTCTTCGGGATGCTCTTGGTATTCGACTGTACATCGACTTCCACTCCTACGGCCAATACATTCTCTGGCGTAAGTCTCACCTCGCCAATACTGAAACCATTCCATGAACCATTTTCTAACCTGTTGGATTAGCATACGGCTATGACTGTAGCCTCGAACCTGAGAACGCCGCTCAACATCGTAGTCTGGCCACATCAGCAGCATCTGCGATCCGTGCTGTTTCCGGAACCGCATATACTATTGGTCCCTCGTGTTCAACACTCTACGCTACTACCGGCTCCAGTATAGACTACACTGATTTTACTGGAAACTCGACATATTCGTACACAATTGAACTTAGAGATACTGGAAATAATGGGTTTACGCTACCCGCTAGCCAGATTAAGCCGACTGTTGTGGAAACATGGGCAGGGGTTGTGACTCTATTGCAAGCCGCTTGATTGATGACCATGAATGACCAGTTAATCTCAGCTACCAAGTTTCACTTAATGAGAATTCAGAATTATTTTTTTTACTAGTGAATAATAAATGTGCTGGGAGGCTGTACGTATACTTCGCTAAACGGGCCGCCTTTCTACGCGTAAGCTAATCTCTCCTTTGTCCATCCTGGTCTCAAATACTCCGAGTTGAATCTTGAGTTCCAACTACTCTCCAAAACATACTCTTTCTCCAATGCAACGGTAACTTGTGCCCCCTCATCTGACTGTGCCCAAACACTCAACCCAATGGTGTTGTCTCCAGCATAATTCAATACACCCGGGGGAACTGGGAACCGGACTTCGTTACCGACCAAGGGATTGAATCGCCCGTATTGATACCCGTTAATAAAGAGTTGTACGCGAACCTTCTTTGACCCAATTGCGCCTAGTACAAATGCAAGAGACGCGTCGAGACCCTTTGGAACATTGAGAGGGAAGGTCTGGCGGTAGAACCGGATACCAGCGCCCTGGAATCCTTCCGATGGAGTGCTGGAGTTCCATGCAGAGTCATCGAATCCTTGCAGATGCCAGCCCAGACGCTCAGCAGTCAAACCACCTTCGTTTAAGGGGCCTCGGACAGGGTCAAGTTGGAGTGTGTCCCCACCAGCGGTACCAGCAATTTTCCACTGGTGGAATGAAGCTGGGCCTTCCAAACTCGCAGCAAGAATTCCGCGGGGCAGCACAGCCCCAGAGCGTAGGTCATGTCCTGTGTTATCTTGTGCGACGAGTAAAACATTAGTGCTGTTCGCGTGCACCGTGCCATTCGCAAAGGGGAGGGTCAAATTCCCCGTACTCAAGGTGGTGTTTCCAAGGAATGAACCAATGAATTTGCCGTTCAACCATGCACTCCAACCGAATGCGAGCCCACCTTGGACAGAAAGTCGTACAGCGGTTGCAGAGCCATTGAAATACCCACGGAAGAGATGAAAGCTGTTATGGAAATCATAGTCATCCACGTAGAGGACAGGCAGCGTATCAGGTTTTGTTGGGTTAGGAGTGGTCAAATGATCTGCCTCTACCCAGGCTGGGCCTGAATCGCTATAAGAAGATAGCCTTTCTGGCAAAGTGTCTTGAACTTTCCAGGAATCCAGTGATGGGAGCTGCACCACATCGTTCACGTCAGCGATGCGCGCGGTTAAACTTCCGTACGCGGACCGCGAGACCTTCAGGGTTTTGCCGTTCCAAGTGAGTGAGTTAACATGCTTAGACGTGAAGACTTCGATAGTCGTAGAGTTTGCCGAGTCGCCCGTTAAAGCCAAGGTTTTGCCGGCAACAGTGGCACCGCGCACAAGGTACGGCCCTTGGACCAATACTGGGATAACATTAGCATGTGTTAGATATGAGTTGAAGTTAATAAAATCACATACCTGATTGATCAACTGGGGCAAATGGATCATTTGACAAATTTGGTGCCCAGAAATGGTATGCAGATGCTTTATCCGCAACGATGACTTTAACTCCATTGTCGAATTGAAGAACGTTCAGTCCCGTAACTTGAGAAATTCCTGCAATAATTCCGTGACGGTCATTGTAGAAGGTTGCACTAGGGGCTCCCTGACGACTCTTCACCACAGTTCCTTTTCGTGCGGCCTTGATGTGGAACTCGACTGACTCTCCTGTACCAGTCCAGAGTACTAATACGGGGGCACCATCGATGATAGCATATGTGAGAACTTCAGCCGTTGAGTAAGTGAGTGTATTTCGCCCAATGGCAAAATCCGTTACTACGATCTTAGACTGATGACCATTCAAAACGATGGAACCCCCCCGTTGGGGAATGGTAAGGTTTCCGATGGACGTGCTGACAAGAAGTTTGAAAGACTCGGTAGTAGAGGAGGGTGAATATGAATGAATTGTGACGTAAAAAGCAGCATTTGTCTTAGGGTTACGCAACTCGCTCGCAGTGATTGCTGAATTTGTTGAATATGTGGTGCCGTTTCCAATCCTGTCAGTTATTGTCAAGTCCTCCGCCACTCGTGTAAACATGGCAAGGTTTTTCGTTTCATAGTACTTATTACCAATCAATCGATTTTCACTGATTGGAGATGAGTAGTCGTATGAAGTGGCTGTGACAGGAGCGGCAAGTGCTCCCCAGTTCGTTCCACCGTACATCATGTACAGACTGATAGCAGAAACTCTTTGAGAAATAAGGTTTCGGTAGAAGCTAGAGTTATATAAGCAACTGCATTGAAAATGAATACGTCAGTTACTACTCACATGTTCGCGAAATCGGCACCAATATCACCCGGGCAGCCACCTTGTATTAGTATTAGTGAAAAGAACTCAGTGAATCAAGTTTTGTGTTACCTTCTGGTCCGCCCCACGGATTATAAGAGCCGCCTTGAAATTCGGGGAAGAAGCTCGGTTGTGTAGGAGACGTTTCCACGAAATGATCGTAATAATTCATTACTTGGTAAGCGACATACTTCCCATTGGTGCCAGTGCACTCGTCCAGGTTGCAACTCCAGCACGACGGATAGCTGTCGAGCCCGGCAATATCAACATTTCCAGTGGCGTCCGGTGCAAAATCCTTCGACCAGGCTTTAGAATTCATATTGGGGTCGTTGTGGATTAACGGGATATCGATTCCATTCTCCCGCGCGGAAGCTTCGAGTGCGGCCATGTAGTTACCAGCGGCCGGGTTTGGTACCTTCTTCTTTGCGTCGCCTTTCCACTGCTCTCCATATTCGTTCTCAATCTGGTAGACGAGTGCATTCCCGCCATTCGTCACTAGATGCTTGCTAGTGAGAGCGGAGTAGTTGGAAAAATATGGCTCCCATGCGGCAGTGTACCGGGGGTCATCGTCTCGAAGCTTGCCGTAGGCACCAGTTGTTAACCAAAGTGGGAAACCCCCAGCATTTGCTTCTGCGTTGACATACGGCCCAGGTCGAACGATGATATATAATCCCACTCGTTTCGCGATTTCAAATAACCGAGTGAAATCGTGTCCACCTGTAGAAAAGTCGAGTGTGTGATTGTTCGCGCTGTGGTAGCCCCAATTTCCATAAAATGCGAAAGCTGTAAAGCCCGCAGCCTTGATCTTCTCAAGAAGATCTTCCCAGACTTCAGGTACGGGTATGCGCCAGTAATGCAGCTCTCCAGAGAAGACGAAGAGCCTTTTGCCATTTACCTTGAAGCTATAGTGGTCCCATTGAACAACGTCATTCAGCCCATTGTCGTGAAGCGGCCATTGCGATGGAGTTGTCGCCTGAGCTTGGGCTCCGGTATTGCTGCAAATAGATGCTGACAAGGTCGCGAGGGAAAGGTACCCCAAGTCGCGAAAGGCCCGCATTGTGTCGATGGATGATTAAAGGTGGACACAAAGAATTGCTGACCCTGGATAATTTTGCAACCATGCCGGCCTTTAAGAGAGCAACCGAAAGATGACATGATAATTGCGGCGAAATTGAGATTGACTCCACAGCGGAGAAGAACGACGATGCGCACCAAAAACCCGCTGCGGGGGCATTTCTGACCAGGCATTACCCGACCAAGAACCGGGAAAATTAGGCTAGATTGATTGCTTCGGGTTAGCGATATGCCGATGCCCTGCGCTGCAGATATTGAGCTTGTGTTGAACGGGTATCGCCAAAGACGAGACGGAAGAACTTTTGGTGTTGTTGCAGTGGAAACGACAACGCTCGAGCCACAGAGCGGAGGAGGGCGGTAGCACTGCCAGAACAGGTTGAGCATCATTGATGCTCAGGGATTTACATGGATAAATTGGAATCCTTCATTGAGTGTGATGAGGTTAGCTCGATCAGGAGCAATGAATATCTCATATTTTCAAGCATGCGTAAACAGTGGCGAACATGGGCATCTTTGGAGAAGTGACTACACCACGTGGTGGATTAGTGTATGAAATCTAGCACCAAAGGGCTCTCCCACAGAACTTGTGGGGTAGAATCATAAAGACTCTACTAGCTTCAACTAAATCCTTGTAAATACTATCTAGTGACGTGAACTCCACCATCACATGATAAATCATCACGTGTACCTATAAAATTCACTCTGCCGGGTTCCTAAATCAGGAAGAGCACAGCGATGCCTTTTTTTTATGAACCTGACTTACTCAATATTTGATTTTATTCTTGATCACAATCAATTGTCTCATCAAAACAGGACACAAGTAGTGAAGAGGAGGGGGGATGTTGGGATGGTCTGTAGTAATTTACATAAACTGTACTCATACATTGCTCAAAGATTCCTCTGCAAAATCAAGTTAAATAAATCAATTGTTTCGTCGGATTTCAAACTAGTGAGGAATGAGATACTCATGTGTCCGTGAAATATCGTCCGTGAACAAATTGATCAAAGATTCATTTACTTCAGCTTTATTTACTCTTTTATCTTCAATCCATTGGTTTTACATGCTATTAGATAGCTCTGATTTAACGGATCCCGTAGTGCACAAATAAGGGTAATAGACAAGTGAGAATTAAAATTTACATACCACGTTCCACTGAGAACTTCAATTAAGTACGCAGGCCAAAAAGGTCACTTTGATAGGGTCCACAGATCTGATAGTTCACCAGACAGCAAAGATGGCAAATTGCAGGAAATCCTCTGGAATAAAAGTATAGAATGGTGCAAGCTAAAACAAAAAGGTCAAGGTTATAATCTTGGAAGTATAGCGCGAAAATATGAAAATTCGTTTTCGTTTCATGGTCAGGCATCTCATAAAATGGCGTGGTCAGACATTCTCTCCCTTAACCAGGAGCGTCTAAGATTTTCTTGACATATTTTATGAGCCACTTCCGTCACTACTCGATCCTAGTACATGTAAATGAGACATATTATTTACCATAATTTACAATCTAGAAGAATGACTCATGATTAAATGATTTCGCTAGAATATTTTTTACCCCACAAGATGATCAGAGAGGCATAGAGGCAGCTTATGAAAATGTCAATCAAGGACGTAATCCAAAACATGGATCGAACGGGTGGGCAAGTAGCCATGGCAACTCTGAAAGACTTACAATCTCGGGAGTATAATACGGCCGGATGTTTCCCTTACTACTCCTGCACTTTTACGAAGTTCATATAAGGGAACTTGGGCTCGAATAAATATTTCCTTCTGTCTCCTTGACCTGTAGCACCTATAAATCTTATCAATACAGATTGCAAAACCTTTGTGGGTGGTTCAAGGGTAGAAATTTAGAAGATCGAGAATATGAATGGGGTACTTAGTGAGGACCTTGTCGAAGAAAGTAGTTTCGTGGACTGAACAACACCCCTTTCGATCTTATAGAGGGTTGTTTTAACCTGCTCAGGGACGTGAGATGTCTCTTAACTAAGAGTGAATTTGATCAAAATTTATCCTTTAAGGCTTCGATTAATTAAGGATTTCATATGAATACAAATCTTTGCGTAGAAGTAATTTCTTTTCTTCAAACTCTTGGAGAATTAGTCTTCACGAAGTATTGTTATTGTTATTAAATCTGCGAAGTAAGCAAATGAAATGTCGAGAAGGACGATTCTAGTTTCTAACTTATGGGTTCTACCTTTCAAATTTATCATTGGTTGTAAAATCTTTACTGGGCTAGTATAGGAGGTATATGACATCGGACTAAATATAATACCCTGAACATATCCTTGGTTACAAACCGCCCGAGAAAATCTGTGTTGTTATTTTGATACATCACCCAATCAGTGACCGAGAAGGAGGCAAATTCTGCCTACAACTGGTTAGATCGAGATTCCTTCCGACCATTCCCCAATCAGTCTCCACTATTTCCAGGGTAACATTGACTCATTGCCAGCAGGCTCACCTATAAAAGACTTCGTGTTTAGGGCAAATTTCAACTTCGATATTGCACACTGCTCTGGCCGCTCTTCTCCAAGATGCAACTTCCTTTCACGACTGTCGATGTCTTCACTACCACCCGATTTATCGGAAACCCCCTTGCTATCATCCGTGTCCCATCTGCGTTGCGCACGCAACTCACCGAAGAGCAGAAACAGAAAATTGCCCGCGAGTTCAATCTTTCTGAGTCTGTCTTCCTGCACGATGTTCGAGAAAACGAGGACTTTGCCGAGTACGATATATTTACACCTCGCTCTCGTATGAGTTTTGCGGGTCACCCAACGATCGGAACTTCAATCTATATTACTCAACATGCTGCATCCTACAATGGAGTCACCAAGCTTCGAACCATCGCCGGTGTCATACCGTTCACGTACAATGAGCAACAGAATACTATAGCTGTTGATGTGCCACATGATGTTCATATTCACGAAGCGAGACTACCCCACCCATTCCCAGGACCAGGTACCAACCCAACATCGTCGTTGACTGTTCCAATTGTTTCCATCGTCAAAGGAATGGCCTTTAACCTTGTGCCGATGTCCACTCTTGAGGCTTTGGGATCCGCCAAGCAGGGATTGATTCCTATCGCTGATGTCTACAAAGGCGAATACCTTGATAGTGGTAGCGGCTGGGATACTGGATACACCGGAACATTCTACTATGTTGATCTAGGATCCGATACTGAAGGTAGCCTAAATGCGCGATTGATACGAACCAGAAGTCTTGGTACTATTGAAGATCCTGGAACGGGCAGTGCAAGCGCAGCCTTGTGCTCCTACTTGGCTTTGCAGGAAATGGTCGAGAAGGGTGCAGGGCCATTTCACTTCCATCTTGTACAAGGAGTAGAGATGGGAAGGCGATGTGACATATTTGTAGACGTAACGAGAAGTGGTGATGGTAAGAGCATTATGGTGGTTAAGCTCAGTGGCGCTGCTGTCACGGTCATGGAAGGCGTTGTCCCTATTGACTGAAAGGCTTCTAAGATCGTGCTAGCCTTTAGAAATAAGATTTTAGCGCACTTTATCCCCTTTAGAAATATCAGGAAGATCAAGAATCTTGTCTATTTATCTGTCCTACATACATCTCTACTTCCCTTAGGAGGTGTATGCAGCCAATTCAAGTTATGATTCGTATCCAACACTTGGATGCTTACGGTTTCAGTTCTTGAATTTGACGGTGTCCATGCCTAGGGCTGCTGGTTTTCTGCTAATTGTATAACTCCCCCATAATGGAGCACAATCATTCCACGCAGTTTTTCAATTCAGCTGACCAGTCAGACCTCGATCTTACAATCTCTCTCCAGAGTAACTAAATGAAATTTTACATCAATTACTGATAATATTCTACTCTCGTCATCAATCTGACAAAAGGTTCGAGTAGGTTAATCTATGATCGCCATGTATTCATCAGCCATTGACGTATCCGTCTCAATGTCCGGAGCAATAGCATCAATATCAATGCGCCAGCCAACAAAACCTTCTTGTCTCATCTTCTTCGCACGCATTAGAGCAGCTGATCCATCTGTAAGTTCGGATTCCAAAGCGTCTCGACGAAAGTCCGAGTCCACCACTGCCTCGAATCTAGCGAGCTTCATCGCTTCTTCAAACCCACTAAACACAACCCCCGGTCGTATTTGAATCCATATCGTGCTGTAATTCTTCTGCCCCACGGCGAGAAGGAACGATGTTTGTAGCCCATCATGGAACAGAAAGCCCACGTGATCATCTGGCTCCAGTTTGAATAGAGGGGAGGCCTCGAGCTCCAGTGGGCCTTCAGTTCTTACATATTCACTGTCTTGGAATATTGGGCACCAATTTACCACGCGTACGACATCAAATCGAGCAACAAAAGCGGCCGTGGGGATGATTGATATGCCATAAGGAGCCCTAGAGAAATGCCCTTCATTTGCCATTCCACCATTCTCATAGGTAACTATCTCCATCCAAACGGCGTTGCTCGATTCTTCGTGGCTGATTCCTTGAATTTTTTTGTTGAACGCGCCTATATCGACCGTCGCCATGAGCCTCTAGTAGGATTCCAACCTTTCCTTGTCGGTTGGGGGAGAGGCTATCGTAGTAGCAATTCAAAACTGCAATGATTTGGTTGATATTAGATGAATGTGGGAAATAAGGAAGGCTAATATGGATTCCATGGTTTGTCATTACAAAGCTGGGAACCTGGACCTTCGAACCGAGGAACATTTCTCGAGTTGAAGAAGCCTAAAGGGCTTCTAGATAATAAGCCATAGGGTACATTCAACGGGCCAGGCGGGTCCCATGCAAAAAGGGTATGGTCGTTTGACAATTTCATGAACTCCAGTTGCAGCCTGTAAAAAGCTTCATCCCCCTCTCCATACAATAAAGGCATGTTAACGTTGAGTAGGCCGAGTAATGAATACGCCACATCTTCCTCTCTTGATGTTTCTCTTGTCGCCGCCCAACTGAACTTTTGTGCAACACTAGCTGAGTTGATCTTGTGTCGAGCATTCACCACTGACTGATCAATCCTCGTAATTGACGACAGCATGTTCAATAAACTTGACCTTGTACCGAGAATATTCCAGTTTGATGAACAGAACTCCACAACAGCGGGTGCGAGAAGTTCTTGCAAAGTCCAACCACGCGTAAACCACCGGCTCTTCCCAAAGCTTTCAAGAAAGGTAGGGCTACTTGCTTCGGGAACGTCGGAGAGATATGCATAACAAATCGCAGCCTGCCAATACCACTTCCACATCGAATTAATGGCTTCAGAGAGTTCACTACTACTCTTTTTGTGTATACAAGCGATGAATACATCGCGGATTTGGCTTAATATATTAACTCAATGTGTTATTGGATGTTCTACGGTTGTTTTTCCAGTTACTGAGTAGAAGAAATGTCATGCATTTCAACCTGAGCTGCCAGGCGACTGAACAGCTCAAACTCCATTCTTTCAGCAGGCTTTGGACCATTGAGAATGTCACCAACAATATCAGAGCCAGGCGGAAAATCATGCTCGAACCGGGGCTCTCCAGTACCTCTCATGTTTGCCAGGACCGCCTGCCTGAAGTGCCATCGCAGAAGCTGATCAACTGGTCGTTGGGGGTTGTTCAAGAACTCAAGATCAAGATGCTTCCCAGCAAGGTTTCTCGCATCGAATGTAAAGAATACAATCTTGTAATTGTCCTTCAAAACATATTAGCCATTAGATCTTTACTGAAATAGTAGATATTCATACATCCGGGTTGATTGAGAAGCTGTAGCTATCAAAGAGCTGGTGTATGGCAGAATCAAGTAACAAGCCATTCTGTACTGAATTAATGCTCCCTCCACTGGCCAGTGAAACTGTAATCCAGCGATCGTAGCCGTTATTCCTCCAATGATCTTCGTACGCCAACGGAAAGATGTGAGCCGCTTCAAAGCCTGTCCAATCATCGACATGTGCACCAGGTACTCTGATGCCAGATACAACGCATCGGCGATCTCGTTCCCGGACATTATGGCAAAAGAATTGCACGCGAGTTCCAGTCGCTTGAGATATCGTACGAACCAACCACGGCTCGTCATTAATCGCGAAGGTGCCTATCCAAAACCCTAACGTTAGCCCAAGATGATGGGACGACTACATGTAGAAACTTGCCGACAGCATGAATATAGTATTTACCAGGCTGAAGTGGCTCATCATTTCTTTGAATTTTCGCCTCGTTTTCATCGTACAACTCAAAGGTGGACGTGAACAACACAAGGATCCCCACCATTGAATAAAGGCTCGTATTCGTTACGCCATTTGTAACAATCAAACCTCCAATCACAGTAGCAGGGGTTTTAGCATCGTAAATGTGGACTGTCCGCCCTCTTGAACGATCTCTCGTGGCCATTGTGATTGTTTGGGGCGATTTCGTAAGGTTAGGTGAATGTGGTGCGATTGGAGACGCCAACAACAGTGACGAGGACGGCATGGTGCTCTCCTGGAATGGATTAGCATCACCAGGAAGGCAAATACAGGCGCAGGCTGCAATAAAGAAGGCGGTTGAGGATGTAAAGTTGGGAAGTGGAGGCAGGAAAGACGATGGCTTGGGCAGGTTGAAGTTACTTCAAATTGTTTGTCAACTAGCTCGACCACGGCTCAACCTCGCCTGATTTCGGCCCCTCATTGGAAGATTCGATCTGAGAACTAATGTTACTGAGAATGTGGGTAAATAATACGAATTTTGTATGGAAGGGCTATATGCGTTATGCCGCCATTTTCGGCGGCATATGCCACCCCTTTCGTAGGGCGTTATCATCGGTGGTGAATCTGTATAGTGCAACATGTGTCGATCCAGACGTATTCGAATCCGTCCTGGACTGCCTGCTCGCAACAGCGTCGTACTTTCTCATATCCTGCCATGCTCTGTATTTGCCCAATTGGCTTGCTGATGTCGTCAAACAAGACCTCTTCCTCTCCCCATGTGTGGGATAAAATCACATAGTCTGGAACATCTTTTGGGAAGAGCACAAGTTCGAGCGTAACAGTATGTAGTAGGCACATTTCGGAGGTCTGCCTGCACGGTTTATAGTGGCTATGATGATGGCAGACCTCTGCGAAAGGATGGCGGCCAGTGTTACGGATTAAAATAAGTGAATCATGCTCGTGATTTAATCGGGGAGGGATTCACAAAGAAAACCAATTTATTCATAATATGAATTTCTAGGTTCATTGGACACGCCTGATGAACGCTGCCAGTGATCCTGTATAACTGAAGCCAGTCCCAGACGAGTTCGAGGGTTAAAAATAAATTAGAAGCATGAACATTCAACCCCCAAGATAGAGGAGTGTAACAAAGATTGATGAGGAGAAGAGTCACGATGAAGCAAGAGTAATGATATTATTTATTGCCTATTATAGAGGGAGATTGACTTTATTCACACATATGCACTAATAAAAGTACATGATAGATATTACACTAACAAATTCTAAACGGAAATAATGTTTCTTCCAGACCACTAAGTGAAAGGCACCCCGGGGAATGTTATAAACAAATAAACGATGATTTAAAATAAGAAGTAATGTACATTAATTGCTTCTAACCTAAAGAAGAGGGCACAAACGTCAATGTTTCGCAGGGTTCATGGTGTCTAGACCCGAACCCTTGATGAGAATCCGATCCTACACAAAGTCAGTAACAGGCTAGTACCAAGAAAACTTGTTATGGACAAATAACATACCAGGAGCCACATAGGCATCAAGGCTGAGGCGAAACGTGCTACTGAGGCTTGCGCACCCCTATACGTCCGTCCAGATGCACCCCCCAAAATATCGCCAACCACTCTTTCTGAAAAGTCCTCCACTGCTGTTCTCTTTATAGCATCCTTTCCTTGGGATAAGTCCTCAATGTTCCCCTTCACTTCGTTATACAGTGAATCTTTTGGAAGCACTGTGGCTGGCAAGTTGTTGTGGAAGGATGTGGTAACCTCTCCAGCAACCACAGTCAAAACACGAACACCAAAGGGCGCCATTTCGATTCTCAGAGTTTCATCGAACATAGTAACGGCTGCTTTTGATGAATTGTACATGCCTAAAGGGATTAATGGGAAATGCCAACATATCATGACAGCACTTACTAGAGTATGGCATGTGAACCAGCGCTGTGCCAGAACCGATGGTAACAATGGTCCCCTTCGCGGCAATGAGCAAAGAGGAAAAGCTTTGCGTCACTCTTACCACTCCCCAATAGTTAACCTCGAATAACTTCTTTGCTTCCTCGATGTCAGTATCTAAAGCTGGCATTGTGTATCCCCGACCAGAATTGTTGATGAGATAGTCCAGCTTTCCTCCAGTTGCCTCATGCACTGATTTGACTGCATTTGCAATGGAAATGGGATCAGTCACGTCGAGGGTTAAAATCTGTATTCCAGAGAGCTTTGCGAGATCACCCATTTTGGAAGGGGTGCGAGCGGTCGCGAAGACCAGAAGCCCACGTGCGTGAAATGCTTTAGCGAGCCAGTATCCTATACCGCCAGTAGCACATCCTGTTATGAGTACTGATTTTGCCATAGATTCGAATGTGGAGATATAAGAACGAAAAGCGCGTAGTTGGTTGGTGGTTTGTGTCCTACTATGTTCGACTCTTTCAAACATCTTATACCTTCAGATGCCGGGATAACTTTGATGCATCTGTCATTTCTATCCAAGAACCCCTAATCTACATACTGACTAGTTTCACCGGGTAGTTTGAGTAATCCAGGTGAAGTACGCCCGTCGGATAGAATATAGGCCGTTTCAAGGAAGGGGAACCACATTACCTAAACACAGCACCCACATCCATTGGTTCAATCAATCCGTGAATCGGAAAATCACTAGCGCTGTCATGGTCCTTTCCGCATATATGTTCAAAAACAATATTTTATTATAGCGTGCCGAATTGGGAAAATGTGAAGCTTGGTCAAGTACACAGTATGTTATAAATCAAACTCTGGGCGAATGACTAAAGGCTAGTCGCACTAACTTTTCCCTAAGCCACCTCGACCAATAAGAGCGGCCTACATAAAATCTGCCAATCAAAACACACTCCCATGGGCTAGCAGCTTGCCTGATATGCCCTCTGCCAATAATTGATTGGTCTCGATGGTCATTGAGGTAGCGAGGAGTTTCTTATTGGCTTATTAGTTATTTCTATTTTTATTTGGCGTGACACTGGCAAAGTTCGTTTTCATCCAGCACAGATGATGAGGATCTAAAAGCTTGGAAGCCCCACACTGTAGACCACGTGATGTCCACGGGATCATGTCTGACACCTCTTCTATAAGCAACCATCGATACACCACCGCTAGAAGAGTATTTTCGGAAGTGACACCAATGGTTCCATATTAATGTGATGCAGAATCAAATTCTCCGAATATGGCGAATATCGATTCACGCATGAGAGAATCTGCTCTTGAAAAACTTTCCGACGAACTTCTCGCCATTATCTTGGACAATGTGGCGATAGATGAAGTCACATATTGGAAATGTCCCTGTCAGCCAGCCTACAACCTAACCGCAACGAAGGTCCTTGCCTTGGTATGTCATCGCTTCAACCGCATCGTCTGTGGCCTGCCATTCTGTACCCTAAACTTCAGTTTTCGCTGCAATGCAGTACCTCCAGGCAAGGAAATCAAGTTTTTCCATAGCCAACTCGTTCGCAACCCATTACTTGGAAGACATTGCAGACGCCTTCATATTGACATCCATGATTATCTTCCACGAGAAGATAAAAACGAGTTCAAAATAGTGACAGAGGTCATATCCATGTTACCTAACGTGCGGTGCTTCTCCCTTTACGGAGGATTCGAAGAGCCACGCGCAGCAGAAACTTGGACCCTGCTGAGGGATGCGTTGCAAAAAATGCGGCGGCTTAAACATGTCTACATTTGTAGGAGTGGTTGGGGTTTATACCTAGGTCCAATGTTGGAGGCTTGTGCAACTATCCCGTCAGCCGAAGTGTTAGATGTGTATGGTATATCATATAA
The DNA here is from genome assembly GCA_013620735.1 of Clavariopsis aquatica. Classification (NCBI taxonomy): domain Eukaryota; kingdom Fungi; phylum Ascomycota; class Dothideomycetes; order Pleosporales; genus Clavariopsis; species Clavariopsis aquatica. The sequence goes on from JAAZQE010000026.1 coordinate 51,555, forward strand.
CCGGGAAGATATCTTCCAGCTTGATTCCCAGGTGCGTTTATCGTTATAAAGATCCCAAATTTATTGGAATACATTACAGTGCAGAACCAAGGCAGCACATGCATAGAATGTTCAAGAAAAATAGCTTACACGATTCAGAGACACGGAATAGCGCCCATCACCTCACTCCAGCTAGGAAACTTCGGAGAAACTCCCGAGGCCCTTGGAAAGTTTCTTCTCTGGCCTAGAGCCCTTGAGAGATTTACCATGTTGAGTCTCTACGGCAATAAATTCCATTGGGAACTATGCACGTTTCTCTCCATTCTCGCCCCCCACAAAAGTTCTCTGAAATGGCTCGACATTGGATATGTAACACGAAATCCTTCTCGATTCTGTACAGGACCGGTTTTCGATATATCTGATTTCCCTACTCTAGAAACACTGATATTGCACCGGCTACAATTGGATAGCACTAGTCCCAAAGTTGCCGCTAGGATGCTACTTGCGCCTAAACTCAGTACCTTTGGTTATTCCTTCCGTATTCATGATCAAGTAGTGGAGTATTGGACCGAATTTGACTCCAAACAAGAGGATTGGTTGCGCCAATTTGCATTAGAAGCTGCGGCACGTGGTTCTGCATTGAAAACTATTGAGATAAAGTTCAGTCCAACTCCTTTGGTCGACCCAGGACCAGAATATCCATGGGATAGGATGGAAAGTATTCGCAAAGACATCCAGAAAACTGGGATAACTTTGGTGTATAATGAGCCGCCTTACACAAGAGAGGAATGGCTGAACAAGTTGGAGGAAGCGAGTGAACAACCCGGCCCATAGAAGAAATCACGAGTGCTCTACTATATTTTCCATGAAGTTAGAAATAGTCACATGCAATATAGAAACTCCATCTCCGAAATACCCTCTGGCAAATTTGATCTAGCAAAGTCTCACCTTGAGCCTTGTACACTTCAATCTATAGCATCATCACGTGAAAGTGTGTGAAATGGGAAAAACATCGATATAATGATGCCGCTTCTTTGGATACCTTCATGTATGTTATCTGGTAGACATATTTTCAATGTTTATAGATATTCATCCATGACTTATATCTTTTCCACATAAAACAGCTACCTGGTGAAGTGAGGTATATGCTAGGGAAGGATTGTAGAATTTCGATAGAGAATATGCTCTTCAGTCGGTAATTTACCTGCAGGACAAGCTCAAAATTTTCCCTATCTTTTTAAAATATTTACCGCTATAAATGTCAACCGTTCCTCCTGGAAAGATTTTGTATATATATCTCTCATTTTGAAAATAAGACACATGATCCTTTACAAGGAAATTTGGCATGATTACAAAATCGTATTATAATATAAGTGGCTAGAAATTAAGTGTTGATCATGGTCTCAATTGGGAGGTTTCTCTGTTGATTACAATTGCGGATGTGAACCTGACCAGCCACAATAATAAATATATCTGCTACGATCGAGCGAAAGTTGATATCAGAGGAGTAAAACCCTGTTAAAAAGATGATCTGTTTCCACTCACTGGTAAAGTTCCAAAAATCAAACTAAGCGTGTTTGTTGTAGGATGCGAAGTGGTTTGTCGCTGCGAGATCCCCGAGATTCCATCCTTTGATGAAACTGTGACACTTGGAGAGTGATTCGACGAAGTTTATGTACTAAAACACCATTTCTGCATTTCATCTAATATCTAAATGTGATACGAGAGAGGGATTGGGGTGATTCTTGAAACACTGAATATTTTGAGACCAGAATCTTTAGAAACATACGCCAACCATCCCGCTCCTACCAGTATACACCCGAGATATCTTTGACAATATTTTAGTTTCTACGTAGGGAATACTCTTAATCTTTATCCACTACGTCACGTCGACAACACACCATATATGAAGAGACAGAGGTTGAAAATACAAAAGAATACATAGCTTCTATCCTACTGCCCCGGTGTTGTACATACTTCCCAGTACTATAACCAATGGAAAAATTATCACCTGCGACCTAAAGAATTCCATGTCGGTTTTCGAGTCCTTCCATACCAACTTTCAGGGGGGGGGCGAAACCCGTATCTCCAGTCTATTTAATCCAGCCCTTGGGACCACCCCACTTCCCCTTTACCATATAGTTATCATACACCCAGGGAAAGAAATCCTTTTTTAAATGATAAAACGCACGTCTAGGTACTGCTTGATCAATGCCCAGCATTGCAAATGTCTCCTTCGGCACACCACCATACATGAACTCAGCAAGAAGCACTTTGCTCTCACCCACCGTAAGTGGACACGACGTATACCCGTCATATTCCTGGTAAGACTTACCGCTACCTTCTATAGATTGAATTACGTTGTTTACAAGAATTGGGGATTGTGCGGTGATGGCAGCGGCGGTCTTCGATGTTGGTAGTGCCGCAGCGTCGCCGATAGACCACACATTTTGGTATTTCTTATGCCTAAATGTGGTCTGGTCAACGTCGACGTAGCCTGCTGCGTCGCTGAGAGGGCTATTTTTGACGAAAGTGTGAGGGCCCATTTTCGGCACTGCGTGGAGGAGGTCGAATCTTCTCACCACCTTCTCCCCATCAGGACGTGCGAATGTGGCCGTGTTGCCATCAATAGAAATGAGCTCGTGCTGGAAAAGACCTTCGATACCTCGCTCTTTCCGCAGTGTCTCAAGGACAGCATTATATTTGGGCACGCCGAACATGCTGGGAAGGCCGGTTGCAAATGTTATGTTGATTGGTGAAGTGGAGGGGTTTCCGCCGTTGTATAGACCTGCACGTTTCCATTGCTCCCATGCTAGCCACATGGCTTTTTGAGGAGCCCCTGCGCATTTAATTATGCCAGAAGGCTGTGTGAAGAGAGCTGTGCCTTCCTTCAGTGCCTTGATGGTTCTCGTGGTCTTGTCGCAGGTTTCGTATGTGTAGATAGTTGAGACGGACGAATTTGGGTCAGCGAGAGCCTCGGGCAGACCCTTTATGCTGGCCGTATCCACCTTTATACCAGGAACAATGATAAGTTCCTCGTAACCGATTCTGTCGCCATTTTCCAGAGTGAGGAGGTTCTGCTCTGGCGAAAACGTGCCGACCCCCTGGTGGTAGTACTTGAGTTTTGGATCTATCAACCCCGCAAGAGGCTTTCGTAGATCCTCCTTATTCTTCAGGCCTCCACTAACCAGTGTCCATCCCGGCTGGTAATGGTGCCACTCAGCAGGATCGATGACAGCGATATCGTCACGTGAGAATTTGCCGGAGCGAAGAAGCTGGTGGCTGGCCGAGAGCCCAGCGGTGCCACCACCAACTACAACCACTCTATGACTCCGGGAAGCAGATGTTACAGGTGCTATTGTAGCGAGACCTCTGACTGACTGTGGAGAAAAGGTTCGCCGCATGGCTGAAGAGGCATTGTAGCATGTGACTGGACTCCGGAACATGTTGGGCTAAATAATGGAATAGAAATGGTTTACTCGATAGAGGTGAAGAAGAAAGCACAAATAAAAAGGGGAGGGGATAGAGGAGTAGGGAGGGCCGGCAAAGCTTGCTAGGGGGTGAGTGAAAGGTTTTTGAAAGTCGGTGTAGATCGGGTTGAGGGACTCGTATGATATATTGATAATGCGGTGAGATTCGGGTGGATCTAGCCAGTATCAGACTGTCGAAACGTTACCTAGGGGTCCTCCCGTGGACCGTAGAGAGAAAACCTAAAATTTCTTCTGCCCTTGTTTTGGGTATCCGCGTGCTGAAAAGTACGCGTGGAGGAGTCAGGCCCATCGCCACCTCTCCGGGTCCCGTCGGATGTGGGGGCGTTCACGACAATATAGTTTCTCATGCCATCGTTTCAATGGACGGTTTTTGAGCAAGTTTCTCAGCGTCGCCGAAGCAGGGGTTTGCTTCAATACACATCATCTCCATATACTTGATGGGTAACCTGACCTCCCCGGCAGTTTCGGACCATCGCGTCGGCAATGCCCTGTGATTGGCGAGGCGTAGCCACATCGTCCGTGCAGAGCCTCTGACCATCGGAGGGCTGCAGGGCGAACGCGCCTCTCGCCGAGTGTCATCGCCGACCTTACTTTACGTCGCCGGCACATGCTCACGTGTGTCTCATGGCGGGCGTTCGGAGATGCGACTGTAGACTCAACTATTTGCTGTGATATTCGCATTCTACTCTGTCCTTTGCCTTCATAATTCCATTATTTGAACGTTTATATTCTGTTTAGAAGCTTCATCAATATGCCGACCCTCCAACTCTCTACAATGAAGACATCCACACGTCTGTTGAAAGCATCCTCAAGAGTCGCCCGCGTTGCAGATTCATCCCCACATATCCAAGTCCGATCGGCCCACCGATATGCTCTCCCAACTACATCATTCCCTGTGCACTCATTGTTAGGGACACGATGGAACAACCCCGAAATGAACAGCATCACTCCGAATCTTCCCTTTCTTCAAAATATTGTCTCTCCTTTTTCTAGGTGTAAAAAGCATAGAGGAGCCCCGTACAGCACTAATACCGCCCCTCCCCAAGGGCCCATCATCAACAGCGTCTTTGAAAAAAAGACAGGAACATGGCAATACGTGGTAGCCGACCCCTCTACCAACATGGCCGCTATCATCGACCCGGTCTTAGACTACGACCCTGTAACCCAAGAGGTCACTACTACGTCTGCCGATCTCCTGCTCCAATTAGCGCGGGAAAGGGGTTACAGAATCGAATGGATTCTCGAAACCCACGCCCATGCCGACCATCTCACTGCAGCTTCCTACCTTCAGCGTCAACTATACCAAGAGCAAGGTCATCGGCCCTCCATCGGTATTGGGAAAAGGATCGACCAGGTACAGATCCTGTTTGGTAAGCGATACGGCGTTCCAGCCAAGGAATATGACTTTGTCTTCGACAAGCTCTTCGATGATGACGAGGTGTTTGATATCGGAGGCCTGAAAGCCACGGCTATGCATCTACCTGGTCACACTCCAGATCATCTCGGATATAGAATCGGCGGTAAGATATTTCCAGACATCCCCAACAAAAGTTTCGACTAATAGAATCTTCTCTAGCAAACGTCTTCTGTGGCGATTCTGTCTTTCATGTCGATATAGGTACTGCACGCTGTGACTTTCCTGGTGGCAGTGTCACACAGCTCTGGGCCTCAACGCAGCGGCTTTTCGCATTGCCAGACAGTGTGAAAATATGGACAGGGCACGACTACCCTCCTGATGGCCGCACTGAGCCAGTGCCTTGTATGAGCATCAAGGACCATAAAGAGCAGAACAAGCACCTAAAGAAGGGCATCAGTGAGGCGGACTTCATTTCTATGCGAACTGAGAGAGACGCATCATTAGTGGCGCCGAGGTTGGTGCATCAGTCATTGCAGGTCAACATTCGGGGTGGCAAAATGCCAGCACCTAATGAGTCGGGACTTCGGTTGCTTCACTTGCCATTGAAGACAAAGAATGAAGTTGTCGAAGCATAAGTGTTAGGATATATGTATGACTAGAGTGTACTATATGCATCTTTTCGTATAATTCGACTTCATCAACCGAATTCAGAATGCTGGTAGCTCTGTATTAACGCAAAATACATCACGTATGTAGGGGTTACCATAACTCTTAATTGATATACAAGCCGACGAGGATTGGATCTAGAGTGAGTTACCAGTTTATACCTTTGATTCATGAAGACAAATCCACCAAATCAACAGCAAGATGATTCTTTCCGATCCAATATCTTACTCAACTCAAGCCTTGTTTTCCCATCTCACTCCAAGCAAGTTCAATTCTCTCTCCCACAACCCTAGAATTAAACCACTCCAAGATATCCACCTGACCTTCCGATCTCGCCCCCTCAAGCACCCCGCTAATGACTAGCCTCTCAGTTGCAAAATATAACTCGACTGTCGCCAGATTCCTCGCAATACATGCCCGGCTTCCAGTACCAAACGCAAACCACACCCTTGCATCAGCCTTACCCTCAATCCACCTCTCAGGGCGAAAGAGCTCAGGATATGGGAATGCGGTGTCGTTATAGTGGAGCTCGTACGCTGAACAGCCGACGATGGTGCCGGGCGGGAAGTAAGTGCCCTTGAATGTCCAGCCAGACGATGGCACAACGCGGGGAAGACGAGTTGGATTCGCCATGCTGAGTCGTAGGCCCTCTTTGATGACACCTGTGAGGTAGGGCAGCGATTGAATGTCTGCAGCTGCATGGCTGAGTGCTGTGTTGGCACTGAGTTCAGCCTTCAGGGTATGGTACGTCTTCTCTTCTGTTACGAGATACTTGATGATCGTCGCCAGATTCATACCCGTTGAATCGGTACCCGCGAAGATTAGGTCCTTGCATTGAGCTTTGATCTCCGGACCGCTCAGTCCAACACTCATCAACCGACCCGGATACGTTAGATCAGCGGCCGTTGTCTTGCTAACAACCTCCTCAACAAACGTATCCACCGTTTTCATACTAGCGCTTGTCTGTGCGTCCATCAAGCACAACTCAATTCCTCGTTCAAGCAGCACAAACACAAAGTTTGGCAAATAAAAGAATTTCCCAACGCCCACAAAAGCGTCCACAAACGCGCCAACACTTAGATGTTCTTGCTTCTCGGAGACAGCATCGTAGTTCCGCTGAAAGAGATGAGTAGACACCACATCAATTGCCAAACTCCTCGTCAGGACAAGCAAATTGACCGCTTCTCCACTTCTCTTCTGATCCCATAGACGCTCTACAAAGCGATCCACGCAACTATACAGTGCATCCGCATTGTCGCGCAGCGCTTTCGTCGAGAACAGTGGCATGACGGCTTTCGCTCGTGGGGCACGGTACTCTGTCTCCGTTGTCGAGAATAAAGTCTTGTGCCCTTCAATGTCAAAGTTCGCATAACATTCCGCCTTCAAAAACCCCCCCTTCAAAACATAAATTGGTTGGATAGCTTCGGGGTCACTAATGTCAATTTCATGCGGCGAGACACGAACTACGCTGCCATATTTAACGTGGAGTTTGTGGATAGTACGAGCTTCGTCACCAATGTAGGCATGATAGTAGAGCCATAGAGATGTGACTCGGGGGAGGATGGGGCCTGGAATTGAACAGAGTGGATGTAAGAAGAGGCGGTAGATGGAGCGAATGAAAAGAATGAAAATGCATACGGCTGCCAGTTTGACAAGGGATTGCAACATGGCTGTGTATGCTGGTCGGATTTAGGGACTGCAGTGCGGTCTGACGTCTTCCTCTAGCGATCGAGATGTAAGATATGAGATGTCAGATGCAGTGTGGAGTGAGTCACGAAAGTGGGGTGGAATTAGCGATAACCAGAGATAGGTCTCCACCATAATCGGAAGTGGCTCGAAATCGTAAGCAGCACAGAAATTTCTTCCTTAAATATTTAGTAGTTACTATAACATGTTTCTAGGCCTAATTAAGTACACTTTCTCTAAGTCCAGATGGGTGGGGTTAAAGAATGTACTGTTCTGAACTCGAAACGCTAGCAATCTCTTTCGGACAAAATAGCCCAGTCCTAAACTCTAGCTACCATTCAATTCAGAGAATTTTATGTGGAAATTACATTAGAATGAATTTTGCATTGCAGAGTGTGATAATGAGAAAAGTGCGACGTACCGTTCTGATCAAACTGGTCGTCCGAAAATGTGCCAAAAGATAAATACACCCAAAGTCAAGTTAGAGGAATCATTTCTTAAAAGTTTATAATTGATTTTCTAATTCAGACTACGATGCTCCAATCTTGATTACAGCACGACCAGCGAGCCTCCCACCATTCATGTCATCAATCAACTTATTGATATCCTCTAGTCCCCCATGCGTTAGAATCGGATGCACAAGACCACGAGCAGTAAAGTCAAGAGCCTGGGTACGAATTAATCAGTGAACGTCCCAAAAACTCTGATGATTAACACTCACCTCTTCTACATCTTTCAATGTCCCCACCACACTACCCACAACATTCAACTTCTTCATGCACATCAAAATTGGCGAAGCCCCTGCAACAACAGTTGGATCCTTCGGCAACCCAACACAAACCATAGTTCCCCCAGGTCTCAGAACATGAGGAGCCATCTCATAGCCGGCCTTAGTCGCTGCTGTTACCAGAACACCATGGGCTCCGTAAGTTGTAATTTTCATTACTTCGGCAGGAATATCCTTGCTCGTAGTAAAGTCGATAAACTGCTCAGCACCAAGCTTGAGGCATAAGTCACGCTTTGCATCACCACCATCAACAGCGATGACGCGCATCCCCATGGCTTTTGCGTATTGAACTGCTAGATGACCAAGGCCTGTAACAAGTCAGCGTCTGAATCTATATGAATAGGAATTGGAGCCTACCGCCACCAGCACCTGGTAAGACAATCCATTGACCAGGCTTCACCGCACTCCTTTTACAAGCAACATATGCCGTCACTCCACCACACATAATTGGACCTGCTTCTTCATCCTTGACGCCATCCGGTAGCCTAGTAGCATATCTTCCGTCCGTGAGCGCATATTCTTGAAATGTCCCAGCAATGCTGAATCCACTATTCAGTTGCTTCGGACAGTGACACTCATCCACGCCATTCGTACAAAACTCACACTTCCGGCACACACTTGCAATCCACTTGATCCCCGCTCTGTCTCCCTCTTTCCAAATATCCTTTACGTCAGAGCCGACAGCTACCACCGTTCCGGCGCCTTCATGGCCGGCGATGCCGAACGTTTGGGGTTGCATTGCGACGCCAGAGAAACCCCATTCATCGTGGAGGAGTGACTTGTCCGAGGCACACAGGCCACTATAGTTAATTTTTACGAGAATTTGGTCTGCTGCTGGTTGGGGAACTTCGATAGATTGGACTTCGACTTTTGCGGTATCGCCTGAGCCCGTCTTGACGGCAGCCTTTTGTGTAGTTGGGATGCCCATATTTTCAGTTCTCCTCTTCTATGTGTTATAGCTAATGTTATAACTGAACGGTGGAAAGATGGACATTCATTTTATATTTTGGAAACAGTAAATGCGGGGTGTAATCTTGTAACGCGTGACCTTCGTCTTCGAAATCTATCATGAGCTTTGGTTCCCCCTCCCGTCCGCCAGCCTGGCGGCATTATGACTCGGGAGGAGACTTGAGCATCATCCGATGCGGAAGGATGCATTTTGGTAGCGTTGTGGGTCCTAGCGTAGTTCTTGTCGCGGGGTACATTACTGTACTTAGTCAATTTAATCGACTCGAACTTCTCGTAATTGTATCGCCGAACGAAATCCCTAAACTCTAAGACCCTCAATATCTTTTTATAGCTATTTCATGTTGTCTAGAATAGTGAAGGTAGATACGATGGCTCAAAGCTATACATAATCGAGTTAACTTCCAAATCTTCCAGCAGTCACGTATGGGGTTGTCCTAGTTATTTTCAACTACTTCAAATAATAATTTGATATAATGATAACTGGAGATATTTTTAAACGATAGATTTTTGCTTAGCCGCATCTCCAGCCCAGTGGAAATATCGGACCTCAAGTTCATTTTGCTTGCGTGTAGGAATACATTCACACTAACCTCTTTTCTCTACGTATACATATATCACCGTACTTATTCTATCTTGGATAAACATGCAAATATTTAAGTAAATTAATAAATATCCAATAAAATGTCTCAATATATGATTTTCCTCAAAACACCACATATTCAAGCAAACTCGAGTCTTTTCAACGATCGGAAACATCGACGTATACTTCTTTCACTTCTGAGATCTCCTTGTGCTTCTTTGGCACCATCACTCGTAGAAGACCTTGGCTCAGTCTCGCTTGGACATCATCTGTGTTTACCACGGCGGGGAAGGTGAAGTTGCGCTCATACAACCCGGCCCTACGCTCACTCAACCAAGTCCTCACAGCGCCCGTATGCTCCGATGGGTGTCCCGAATGCGCTTTGTGTCCAGATGTATGCAACTCTACCCCATCGTCATGAACTACCTCTCCAGTTCCATTGTCTAAGTCGATGTCCTTCCAACGACGTAGTTCGTCTATTGCGTCTTGTGCTTCCGTGAACTCACCAGCCCACTCCTTTTCCAAATCTAACCTTCGTATTTTCCCTGATATTCGTAGCGTGTGCCCATCTAACCAATGAAGCTTGATGTCCTCTCTGCCTCCTATTCCAGGAAATTCACCTTCTAAAAAGTATGCTGATGCTGTTTCTCGGAGGTCAAAGTCGGGCGAGAGACCTTCGTGTCGAAGTTCTCTTCTTCCACCCTCGATGAGAGAATGTGGTGAGCGCAGGGCTCGCTCAACATAGCGGAGGGGTTCTCTTATTGGTTCGTAAAGTTCTACTAGGTTTGCAAGGGTGGGGTGTTGGATTAGGGTGTTGAGGTGCGTCATTGAGATGGTTCCAATTCGGAGCTGTTTGTAAACTTTGGCTTTCAAGTTCCGATTGATGACTATTGGATAGTTATTTCTTGGAGGATCTTGGATTTGATTTTCGTTCTATGCGGAAAACTGGTCTTCTAAAGGCAAGGTCAAAACTATCTGTATGTAAATGGCGTGACCCAAAAACAGGGCACCTAAAACCTCGATCTGGAGACATAACATTCTAACAGCAGATGGGACGACCTCACCATGTTCTAATTGAAATCTGGATGGAAGCTGACAGTATTCCCTCAAGCTTCTACCAATTGCTTTTCAAGGGTCCCATGAACCACACACCAAGACGGGAGCGCCACATGACCTTGTGAGCAAATCTCACCACGACAACTTGGCAAAACACAGGAGATTTGGACAGGTCACTGGGTCACAATACCCAGTACAATTCTTTCCGAAATTTTGTCCAGAAACTACAGTGTTATATTCCGGGACTAATTTTCTTTCATCAATCGAATCTACACATGAAGAACCCAAATTCACCTTCACTCAATGAACAAAGATTTTAGGAAAATATGACGATAACGGAATAGTTTGTTCGAATCTGGAAAGCTGCACCTCGAATTAAATGCCTCATACATCAGTGTAAGATATGGCTTGATGCGGTTTAAAGACCTCACAGGGTATGACTAGAAACCATATCACGTGATATTTCACCTCCACACACCCTCCCATGGACCAATTTATGGTACGATCATGATCCGATATATGTCATGGCTCTTGCATTAGGCTATGCATATTTTTTCTTCGCCATCCTATTCCATGGGATTCCTTGACCCAGGGATGCATTGTCGATTTGTTCAGAGGATTAACCATGTCCGGCATTTCCAATCTGTGTCTCCCCGATCGCTCAGGCTATCACATCAGATCCCTTCCTCGCTCATTTAGGCCGTTTTGGGCTCACCGAATTTAAAAACAAACTACGTTGGAGGATGTCAGAAGATTCTCAAACATTTCAGCCATCTGGATGCCATGTATAAAATGCGCTTGCCTAATTGCGAAGATGCCCCTGAAATCCTTACACCGAAACAAACATACACTCTCATCTATCAAATATCCTTGCTAGTGCAATATCCTCATACGAAACATTACATTAGGGGAATTACCTACACGAGCACATCCAATTCCTAAATACCATCCACCAATCATGAGTGGTTCTTCCAAAGTCGATATTGCCGCCATGGCAACTTCTGGAATACTCACTGTGGATCAAATTATGAAAGCCCTTGAAGCTAGCCACGAAGGCAAAGATGACCATGCCAAGAAACACCTTGGCTATGCCGCGGTTGGAGCGGCAGTTGCTGTTGGGGCATTGGAACTCTTAAGGCGGGACGAACGGAATAAGAGACTGGAAGAAGATTCCGATTCCGATTACGACGAAACCGATAAACACGACAAGCACGGACACCACCATGGAGACGAAATGGTGATACTTGACGATCACCACGGCCACCACCGCGGGGACAAACAAGTCGTAATTGTCGATCCTCGTTCTCCCCCTCACCACAACCACCATGGAGGAATAATGGACGTCTTTCCCAGGTCTGGCAGGGATCATACGCCCAGTGGGCACCGCCGGAGACTCGCAGAGGAGATTGTTGGGGCATATGCATTGGGACAGGAGATTATGGGCCACCAGAAGCACCATGTGGCACATGTTGTTGCCGAGGTGCTTGGAGCAGTTGCTGCATTGAAGGACTACAGGGATCATGTTCAAGGTGTCGAGTAACCGGACCTGTTGATAGTAACCTAAGTTTTTCTGACTAGGGAGTGGAAGCGCCAGATCGAGATCGATATTATCCTTTCCCTGCATGTAATTCACAACCTGTTGTACCATGAACCGCCGTTTCTGCGCGAGATAAGTCACAATTATGGTCTGGAAACGTATCTATAAGAAGAAGTAAAATTTGACATGAATGTCCTATGGGTTGATTACGGTGAGTGGCAACTAATTGTCGTCTTGGAAATGGAGTTTTGGGCCATGGCTATCCAACAACTAAGTTCCGAAGCCTCGGAGACGGAATTGGTTCCCGCATGCGGGGAAGCGGGATCTTTAGAGTGATTTGAATTATCTTTTCTCTGATTGGGCCACGCAAGTCAATGCAGGAGTGTATGCACGTGACTAGCTTGCATGGGCTCAGAGCATGCACCACCAGGCATTCGTGGCACTTCGTCAGGTGAGGTCAGCAGAGTGCAGCAAATTTCAATCTCCCGTGCCCAAAATCGCACAAAGCAAACATGCCGGCGGACTCACGCGCATTGGCCATGGCGATGCTCGTATCGGGAGACTACCACAGATACGTCTCCGTGGAGAGCTTAAATTATTCTACAATTGCCACAGGACACCAAAAGGTATGGCGAACATCAACGAGAACCCTCTCATCGAAATCCCCGAAATAGCACCTTGGAACCTCCTTGCGATGACAGCAAACAAAATTCACGACGAATCAACCCGGGTGGACACAAACTTACTCCGACTAACCCTACTGTGTAACACGCTTAACACTCACCTTTTACAGCCCGAAGCCAAAACAACTGAAGTTAACATCAGTACAACTACGGAGGCACCACCTGACTACGACTCTCAAGGGACCCCACCAAATTACGAGTCAGGAGAAATTGGGGACGAGGAGATACTGAAAGGTACTCCATACCCTAGAAAGTACCATCATGCTGAGTTCAAGTTAGCTTGATGGAATTCCGTGTATTTGACACTGTACTAGAGGGCACTAACAGCGACGACATTGTGCCACTGTCGCAATCCTTCTTCTCTATCCGCCCCTTCCCACCGTACTCCCCATCCCTACCACCATGTTCGAATTCTCCTTCCTGGTGGTCCAGTCCCTGAAATGAGAACTGGAAAACGTAGATCCAAACAAGCATGTTGTAAGAAAGTAATAAAATCAACTGCATCGCCTCATTCACTTATTTCGGCCCTAGAATATACAAATATCGGACACTCAATAACATCCTGCCGAATTGTCAAAGCATAATATGAGAAGGGCAGTGCCGCTTCCAGTTCTAACATTCTGCCAAGTAAATTGAGAATGGGAATAGAGTTCTTTTGAAGTACCGAAATCGACAAACTTGGAAGACATGCTGAAATTAGGATGCATGCTAAGCGCACCCTCCCCTCAAGATCCTCGACGATTCCCATCGCACCGGGACAAATAGATGTATCCTGCCCCAAATGTACTTCAATTTAGACTGTGACATAAATTGTCACGCCATATTTAGAATTACTTGTACGTAACTTAGAATCGTAGAACATGGCAGAAAGCGGCACTGTAACGTGAGTGTCAGGTTAGCACACGATCGCGTTGTGAGATTCTGCTGAAATCGCAAGTTTCACCTTAGGGAGTGGCCTGTTTGCGGCTACAACGTATTGTACCCAGAGATCTAGAGTCCTTTGTCGCGTGTCTTCCCCTCATTCTTGACTTAGTAGCCGCCCCGGGAATGAGGCGTATATAACGGTTCACCTCGTCATCGGGTAGCATATAAAAATACACTTCCTCGTTCAACTTGAACGCAACCCACCCCTCATATTGTTACATCAAACGCTTCATACAACTCAATTAGCCCAGCTTTGTGACAAGGGCTGCCCTCGCAATACACCACATCATCTAACACAAGTCCATCAAGTCCAAGGAATCACCTGACCCCAGAAAGCATGTCTTTACACCCCAGCTCAGCGGAAACGAGACAGACCAACCACGGATCCATCACTCCAAGAGAGACAGGGTACACAACAGACCATTACACGGCATCTTACCGATACCCTCAAACTCGCGAAGCCGCCAAACGTCTCCTCGTTCCCGAACTTCGCATGTACGACACACATGGTGGTACTGTGGAAATACCAGGTATGTCCAGGTATCCACCTAAGCATGACAACATGATACGCATGGCAACATCACGAATTTTTGTGGAGGGAAATTACGATAAAGACTGCTGCATTGCAGGAGACGAATTTTCGCAATATCCGTGGCTGTGTCCGCACAATCAAGAGGCACAAAAGCATGCATGGCATAAAACATCGCTCGGGATGACAGCCAAAATACAAGATGAATGGGGGTTTTCCAGCACCGGCGGGTCCCGGTCAGAGACCCCCAAGCCAGAAGTGGAGAAGGAGAAGGAGAAGAAGGACAACGCTGACGGTCTGGAAGGAATGGAGAAGAAATCTTGATTGACAATTTTCTTGTCGAACATACTTACCAAATATCCTGGCGTTCATCGGCTTCGCAGTTGTACTACCACACGGAGTCTTTACTTATCCATTTTGCCTTCTTGTAAAATAGCTCACAGGACAAAGCAAATTGTCACATAACGGCCGCGTTTTATATTTACTGAGACAACCACTTTTGGTGTCAGATTTTCCAAACTACGGTTGCTCGATTACATTCAGAAGATCAAATCATCCATCGTGTTCTACGAATAATATTGACTACCCAAAAATGTATCTTCTTCAACCACCTGCCTTTTTCTAGACATGTTCTTGAGTTGGAAAACGGGGCAGTATTAAATAGCATTGGCTAATCTTTCATTTTCATCTGTCTGATCTGAATAGCTTGCCTCAGCTGCTGCTTTTCATTGTGTTGCATATGGGAAAATACAAAATTCTTTTCGAGTTCAACAGGATACTCTCAAAGATACTTAGTAGAAACTCCAAGAATATTTCGGAAACGAGCGACGGCTTCGCTTTAATATGTACGGTGGGCTTGCTTGTGATATTCACTCCTTGCCTATCCTTACTTAATTTTGGCCATCCTTTTTTTTACAGATAGGTCTATATTTGACCAAAAAAGTCCCGAATATCTTCTAACCACATTGATGGCTGGCTGACAGCAGGAAAATGTCCTCCAGATTCATGTCGGCGAAAGAATGTAAGATTTACAGACCGCTCAACCCAACTACGAGGCTAACGGAATTGTTAGAACATATTGTAAGTAGAATCAGGATAATTCACATACCACTAGCTGGCTTGAACCAAGACCCGTGTAGACTGCGTCAAAATTTGCGAACTGCAGAACAGCAGTCGGCACAGCTGTGAGTGGGAACAAAAATGTCATCTACAGGGCCACAAATCAGTGAGAATACTTTGAGCGGGAAATAGTCATAGGAAAAACGGGGAAATCCATGGAATTAGCATGTAACTTACAACTCCAAACTCCCTATATGCCCTTAAATTCCCATAGGTACCCTGGATCCACAACATCATTGTCGTAGTGATCAGCTCTTCATTACTATACTCATATCCATCACAAATCGTCTGCAACAAGTGCCACACCCATCCTGCAAACCCTACCGGGCTGTCTGACATCGCCAGTGCAAGTGCCAGAGGCTTTGTACTCTGAATATTAGAATACCCAGCATTTTCAGTCTGGAACTGCTGTAGTGAAGTAATATAAGCACTCTCCTCATCGGTTGTCTCATTTTTCGCAAATCGAATTAAGTCCGTGGCATTCGGCTGGGCGATGAAGAAATCGGTAGCATGTGCAGTAACGGAGTCCGTATCATACGTCATCCAGCTACCCACTACCCAGCCCAAATCCGTGCTTGCAATGGCATACCGTGTATAGCCGAGTTGGTTCATTAGGTCGTTGAAAGCTTGACCCATTTCACGCGGACCAAGTCCAGAGTGCGTTGGGGCAGGACTAAAGCCGAAGCCAGGAAGGTCGGGCGCGACGACGTGAAAATTTGGAGCAGAGATATTCAAGGGGTGTGACAAGGGGTCGATGACTTTGTACCACTCCAGGTGGGAGGAAGGCCAGCCGTGAAGGAGGAGGAGTGGGGTGGCATTCTCTGGATCGCGAGAAGCACGCGAGTGAACGAAATGTAGTGGGATCGGGTGTGGGTAGTTTTTATTTCCAGATATTGTAGTGGTAAAGTGTGAGAAGTCGCTGTTAATTTGGTCCTGGGTAGCGGACCATGAATAAGAGTTCGCCCAGTAGCTTGCGAGATTATTTATTTCCCGAGGTGGCGGTCCATCAGCCCAGTCTAGGGTTTGTTCGTAGAGTGAGACAGAGGGACGGTATAGTTTCACCTTTTCGACTGTTGTTCTAATGAAATCTAGGTCGACAGTTATTTGGAATGGCTGTGGTCCATATTCGGAGACATTGCGTGGAAATTGAAAATTGAGATAATTGCTTTGCTTGGTATTTGCAGATATAGAATCGATCAAAAGAGCGAAAAGCACCGCTAAACAGAAAATATGGGACATCTTTTAGTACAGATGAGATGATGAAGCAACCTGGAAGAGAGATGAGCACTTGCCGTCAACCTATATAAGTATTCACGGTTGTATTAGCAAGCTCGCACTTTTTTGACACCGAGCAAATGTCTCCGCTTACTCTCGTGATATAAAAAAGACTAAATATGAGCCCTAGTCACTGTGAGCCTTGGTCAGGCGCATTGCATAATTATTAATTTTGTCTCTCAGTTGCCTTAATTCCGACCTAAGAGAATTTGCTCGAGTGTGGGCCAATTTAGGTCAATTCCAAAAGCATCAATGTTATCATACGAAAAGATACTATCAATACCCAATTCCTTCTCCTTTTGCACACAAGAAATTCTGTTCAACTATAGTAATTTGTACAATCTAAACCAGTAATGGACTCAATCTGGGTAATTTTTCAAGAACTTATTCCAGCCCTTCGCTGCTACTACGTCAACAAACACATATTCCTGACGTGTGCACATCAAATCCAGCGATTTCATATTAATATTGAAAGTATATGAGCGATGATTTATTTTGATTTGTGATCTGTCAGAATACCAAGTCGAAATAATCGAAAAGGGAATCGCTAAGGGAACTGCTAACTCACCCAAGCCATACTCGCGAGGACCAATCCTGACCACTCAACTGAAGAGCTTCAAAAAAACGGGCCACGGGAATCCCCTATAAGATTCATCTAAATTTCTTTAATGAGCCTCCTACCTACCCACGCTATATCGTGGGAGCCTTTGAGGCTTAAATCCGACCTTAATCCTGATGGATCCAAATCTCAATCTTAGCATCATAGCTTACCAATATCATGCCTGAACCTGGCTAGCCGCTTGATACAATTATCTTGCTGAAAAGAGACGCTTCCTCAGCCCTGGGCCTTCCTTTGAAACGTAGAAAAGGGGCCCTCGTTTCCTTTGAAATTGCTTTAGTCATTTAGAAAACTCTTTTAGATCAAGGCGTAAGAAATAAGTGTCAAAGCATAGGTGATTTTTTTGTATATATTTTTAATTGAAGGTTTCCACCCCAGAACTACAATAATATCTACAGCCACTCAATCCCCAGGTGATGTTCTGAACTCGAAGTCTTCATCTTATTCACATGTATCGTACACTCAAACACTGCACCCAACTAAACCCTTCTATCCGTCCCATTATTGCAGAGCGACTGATATGACAGTCGTATTATATTGACGTGCACACATTAGAACACCAAATTTGGGAAATGATTGGTATTCACTAAACGTAGCGTGATTTGTATTCCCCATATTAGAAGCTCCTCTTGGATTGTCTCACCCGGCTCCTTTTGTGTGGGTCAAGGGGGATATACCCCCTTGAAATACGGTGGTGAAATGTCTAGACCTCGTCATAGGTACGTTCATGTACCATCCCAAGCTTTCGGCCTTCCCCCTCATGTAAAATAAATCATGATGGGCGCGTTGAACGAGCGCGTTGTGCGTGTCATTGATCCACAAATGTCGTATTGATGAGCTAACATTTAGAAATCATACTATGATAACAAAAGCCATTGGTTCGTTCAATCGCGAAGACTACGTCAGAGGGGCTTCACAGCATGCTTTCTCTGCTTTTTTTAGTGAGAAGGCCTCCAGATTTATGTACCTTCTATCCATTCCGTCAAACGTTTTATATTGTAGGCAGTTAAAGTGAAAGGTAGCGGTAAACGATCTATAAATACTAAATGACGAATTCATAAAAGCTGCACTCACTTTCAGAATAGATGTCTGTTAAAACAAATGGATCAGAGGTCCTGTTATGGATCTCAACAATTCTTCCTATGATATAGTGAGCAAGCCAGGGGACAGAGTATATTAAGACAACATAATATGAAACTCGATCCTTTCTATGATAAATTATGCCCAGATAACCAGAAACGCACGATTACTAGCGCTTCTTGAAAGATACGGGCATAATAATGGATAGAGAACTACCTAATACGTAACGTTATTTGGGGAGTGGCCTGCTCGACAAAATCCTCAACATCACCGCCCTATCTCACATAATGAGACGATGACTGCCAACATCTGAGGATGCGATAGACTCTGCCGATTGGATATGTCGAAAGAGCTCAGTGAGGCCCCGTAAACAGCCTACCGAGAACGAAGTAGTCTCAAAACCTCATTACATACAATTCATCCAAGAACTGTCATTTGAAGTAAGACTAGAAGTGCAGATATTATATAGTGCTTCCCCGGATAGGTGGGAATCCATCATTAGTATTGGGTAGCATGAAAGATGTATTACTTGACCCAGGCCTTTTTTTTTCGGAAACCACCGTGGTAGGATTTTATTCGACTATGTTTAAGATATCAATACAAACATCGAACTTACACCTCCAGATTGCTCAAGCAGCCCGAGCAGGGTAAAAACTAATCACAGCCTTGCATTCAATGAGAGGTTCAAGTTGACAATAGTATAGGATGTAATATGTTACCCAGATATGTAACCTAGAGTATGGGTGCAAGGGTTGCAGAGGAAGTGGCTGAAAGATAGGTTGAGTATTGTGATTGAGCTGTTGAGTGAGAGGATTACGAGGCACAGGGTCAAGGGAAGATATGAGCGGAAAACTGAAGGAGTTTTTGAATAGAACTCCTAGGCAGTTGCATTTTTGGTTTCATAGAACCCTTCAAACTCTCAAAGGTCTAAGAATATGGAAGCAAGGTAGACCAGAATAACGAAATTTGGGCTCTTGAATGTAAATTGGGAATTGGTTTCCCAAGCCGTGGTGGATGCAGATCATAAGAAAGCGGTCCGGGGGTATAATGCTAGTAATAATCATCGTAGAACCCAAAGTATGCCAAATCCCGCACTTATTTCCTTATTCCCTTACTAATTTTGCATAAGCATTACCTCTTTGTCTCGTGTGTACTACGTCGCGGAAAATGCTTCTCCCATCACACTATACTCTTCAAATCCATCTTCTTCGGTATCGAACTCCACAGCCACAGGTGAGAGGTCATCAAAGCTCAGATCCTCGATGTCCGAGTAAGTCCAACAAAGTGGCGCCTTGAGTGATGTGAGCATAATTGGGGCGGGAGTGCGACGATTACTCCGTGTCGAAATATTAAAATTGGAGGGCGCCAATTTGGTATCTGAGGCAAAGTTGAAATCAAGCCCATTAAACTCATTGGAAGCCTTTATTACTGGTGCGGCAACTTCAGATCGCTCCAAGTTCAAGCACATAGCCAACATCTCGTCAGCTTTTTCTTGCTTTCGTCGGGTGTCTCGCTTTGCCTGCGCAATCTGGGAATCGCGAATCTTAGAAAACATTGATTTCAGATTGTGTCCAAACAATTCATGATTCTCGCGTTGTCGAAGCCAGTGGTTCTCGTTAGATAGTGCCTGTACAAAAGTGGCAAAGTTGCCAGGCGTTTGCTCTTGTCCAACAGGCTTTTCGGCAGCAGGGTTTGTCGCTCCGCTTGGTGTTATTGGACGGGCCTCGACCGGCTCTGATCGTTCCGAAAGTGCTCGCTCCTTCTGGCGTATAAGTTCTATTTGTTGGGCCTTGATTTGCTGTTGAAATTGTGCGCGCTCCTCTTCCGCTTGCTTGAGCTCCTTTTGCAGTCGGGCCAAATCTTCGACTTTGGTGACAGCTTCCCGGTGCTTGGCTTTCAAATGCTCAATTTCCAGGTCCTTGGTGTCGATGATTTCCTCACGTTCGCGAATGAGAACCATCGTTGAATGATGCTCGACGGTAAGACTTTGAAGCTTTTTCTCTGCCTCAGCAGTTTGCTTCTTCGCCGCCTCAATCTGCTTCGCCTTGATGACCCAAGGGGCAGGGCCGTGCTCAATCTCGATATTGTTCATCAATACTGCAGAATACTCATTCCATTCCCTGAGCTTGACAACGGCATCTGCTATGTCTTGAAGCTCGTTGTTTGCGAAGTACTTATTTTGAAGACTCGCTAGTCGTTTTGACACATCAGATGCCAAATCATCAGATTCGATTTCTTCTTGTTCAAGGAGGAACCTGGTGAATTCCGTGGCAAACTTCTGCGATACTTGTGCTATGCGGCTAATGAGCTTATCTTGGTGCGTAATATCCTCGATGTTGAGGCGAGGATATAGAGAGTCGTTGCGAAGAGTTTCCAAGGTTCGAATAAGCTTAGCAGTCGCGACTATACTTTGGCTAGACGACTCGGACGGCGCAGACAGCCTGTCCATAACGTCGGTGACACTGTCCCAGTCTCCCTCAGTAATGCCTAGTGCACGGACGCAGGATTGGAGGGCATCAAACATTGACTTGATGAGTTCGAGGTTAGATTTGATCGAGGACACTCGGAAAATGATCTCGTCTTCGGGTCGAGCTGCTAGGGCGTCCTGGTAATCCACCGTTACACCTTGCAGGATCTGATTCGATCTTCGTAGAGAATCGGATATATCCTTGAAATTAAGCTCATCGGTTTTGAGAGAGTCAAGACACCGCTCTAAAGTCTTTTCGACTGGATTTAACTCCTCATAAACACGACCAAAGGCAACAAACTGTTCAAGGGTAGACGACGCTACAGCAGATCTGAACTGGCCACTTTTGAGATGGAGGTATGTAAGCTGATGTATAGCATCTAAGCGCATGAGTTCATGAAGAGGCTGCTCTGGATCCTTGGTTGTAGTAGATTGGAGACTGAAAGACTTTATCAGGGAGCTAGTCATCATCGATTTGAAGCTCACTCTCTTAGCTCGGAAATAGGCTCTCAGAGAATCGTTCCTGTAGATGTCGGGAGAGTCGGGAAGATAGTGTTTGACAATCTCCAACTCTTCTTCAGCCTCTTCAGCCTGTAACTTCTGGAGTTCTGATGTTATGGTTTTGACCGTTGATGTAAGGGTGGCATTGCGAAGTCGTCGGTTCAATTCCATCATCTCGTTAAATCGACCAGTGACATCCTTTGCCTGCTCTTCACTCATATTCTTTGAGGACTCGGCGTCAGTCATCTTCGATTGGAGATCCATAACCAAATCACGGAATTTAGTGATCATGGAGTCTTGGTCGGCAATTGCGGCCTCTTGTTCCGTAAGTTTTCGAGTTTGGTCAGCAATCTCAGCTTCTCGAATATCCAACTCAACACGCAGTTCATTAGCCTGTTCCATATGGTGCATTTCCAGCTCGTCATTCAATTCTTTCAAATTTTCAAGGTCCTTGATCACCATGTCCTTCTCCGCAAGCTGGTCCTTGTAAAGTGCATTTTGGGTGGAAAGTTCATCGATGATTTCTTCCCAGTCGTCTGCGGCATCCAGTCGCTGGCGCAGGTCTTCAATAGCGGCCTCTGAGGTTTCGATCTTCGCTTCGAGTATCGTTTTCTGTTGTCGAAGCTCCTCCACCTGTGCCTGGTCCTTCTCGAGCTCCCGTATGCGTGTCTTGAGATCTGCTTCTGTCTCTTCTGTCATCTCCTTCAAACGAATGAGGGCATGCCGTAGACGATCGCGTTCGGTTTGCAATTGAAAATATCCGGTAGTATGTTTGTCTTCGTCTGTCATATCCTCAGTAAGAAGTTCACTTTCTGACTTGAGAATCTCTAGCTCGAGTTCCCGTTCCTCCAGGCGGCCTCTCAAATGATCCAACTCTGCCTCTGCCTGCTCTTGTCTTTCCTCTGCCATCTCGCGATCCAGGGTAGCAATTTCCAATATAGTCTCATGATCTTGGTCGATCTTCTCTAGCCTTTCATTCTCGGCTTCAATATCCCTCACTCGAGCTTTCAGCTCATTGTTCTCCTGATGGAAAGCCTGACATTTTGCCTGGACTTTCTTCAATATGCTTTCGATTCGTGTTTTGTCCCCTGTCTCCTGTTCCAATGCCTTTATTGTTTCCCTCTCCTCTGCAAGCTGTTTTTCCAAATGTCGAATTTTGGTTTCAAGGGTGTCGACATTGGGGTCACGAGAGGCCCTCGAGGCCGCAGAAGGGGCAGAAGAGACTGTCGTGGTTCTCGAAAGGGGCTGAGGCGGGCGGGAAAAACGAGTGGACGGTGTTGGTGCAGGAGACAGAGCTGAACCAGCACGAGTAGATGCGGATACGGACGAAACACTCGAGATACTGGCCTTTCTGGCCGGGGCTTTTGAGGTAACAAAAGGATTTGTTGCAGGAGGTACTACAGATAATCTCTTCTGTGGTGGTGCCTTTGCTGGGGGCGGTTTGGCGGCTCCAAAGGATGAGGGGCGGGGCTTTGGTGCAGAGGGCCGCGTTGCGAGACTCGGCCTAGGAGCGGTTCTAGCGGGTGGGGCTTTCGGTGTTGGGGTCTGCGGTGTAGGTTGCAAGACGATGCGGGAGATGCCTGCTGCTCGTAGAAACAATCCATGCTCGGGTGGGCAGTTGAAGTATCGCTCGCCCTTTACAGAGCCATCATTCTTCCCGGAGGGCTCGGGCAGCTCGATGCCCAAAAATTGGCCGGCAGCGACGTGGATTTCCCCAATGAACCGGATGATACCCATGCGACCATCGGTGGTCTCGATCGTCTGGCCGACTCTGTATTCGGCCATGGCGGGTGCAGTGAGGGGGGGGGTGGTTCCGTGGGTTGTGGTGGGCTCACAAGTGAAGGGGCCCTAATTAATGGACAAGACTCTAAACGCGTCGGCGCTAACAACCGCGGCTCAACAAGGGGTGCGGGCCACCGCCTCAACACCATGCCAAGCATCACCAATCCGTACTCTTCGTTGCCACATGTCGGGGCGTCTCCATTGTAGCCTAAGAGAAAAATTGTATCAAGCATTCTGGTGCAATATACCAGATACTACTTCTCTATTCCGTGTATTTTTTCTTGTATACGTATCCTGTCGCGAACCTTCTGTTGATACAAGCAGAAGATCAATACCCGAAAACCAAGAAACACGCAAGTACTATTACAGTATTCCTAAGCCGTTTCCAACCCAGGTCAAACCTACTCCAATAGGGGAACACCAATCAGTCACTATAGGCTCTTGCTGGTCTACTTCCACACGATCCCTACGCAGAAGTAAGCTCAGCAATCCTCTCCTCAATATCTGGTACAGCCCTAAGCTGTAGCTCAATCTCCTCTTTTTCACTATCAAATCGTTAGCTTCCATCCATTGCCAAGGCATCACATCTAGAATACTCACTCCTCAAGCTCCAACCTCCGCTCTGCATCTAGCTTTGTGAATACAAATCCCCCTTGCCCATCGAATTGTAGAATCTTTTTATGATACTTCCACAAACTCCTCCGATGACTGACTGTCATGAGTGTAATGCCCAATCGTTTTGCCTCATCGTACATGACCCGCTCGATCTCTAGTGTCACCGAACTGGTACACTCGTCCAGAATCGCATATTTGGGCGCATGATAGAACAGTCTCGCCATAGCAACACGTTGCTGCAGCCCACCGGATAGCACATCGGTCCATTCTTGCTCGGCGTCCCAGCCACCCGGACGATCGACGATGGATTCAATTTCCACGACTGAGAGAATATTGAAGAGATCCGTATCAGTGATGCCCTTGTCGCGCATTTCTCGCACGTTGTCGGGATAAATAATTTGCTGTCGCAAACTCCCTCGTGACAAGTAAGGACGTTGGGGTATGTAAAAAATGTCCTCGAATGGGGGCTTCCGCACCGTGCCGCCATACACAGGCCACAGTCCACCCAGGATTCGGAACAAACTCGACTTACCGCAGCCGTTGGGTCCGACGATAAGTAGATGGTCGCCAGGCTTCACTGTGAAGCTTAGGGCGCGTACCAGCACATCGCCATTGGGACTAACAATGGGAACGTTGACAAATTCAATGTCTTCACCTTCGGAGACTTGGCCGCGGCCTCTCAAGACCATGGCATTTTCTTCTGTGTTGGCCGAGGAGACCAATTTCTTTTCGAAATGACCCGCTTGAATATCGTCGATCACGTCAAGGAGTGTTGATACACGAGAGGTGTATCCTGCGAGTTCGGTGATTTCTTTGTAAGAGAACATAACGCGGCCGAAGGCATCAGAGGACATGAGAAGCATGCGGCGGTTGGTTACAAAGCCTGTACAACAAGTCAGCATAGAACAGCCCACAGGGAAGTGGGATAGACATACTTTCCGTCCTATCACCCATACTCTTTCCTGTCGTCCCAGGGACCTTGAAGAAGACCGGTACACTACAGAGCAACAATCCTAGTGCACCCCAGAAATACTTGATAACGAAGTCCTCCATGACGCCATGGTAAAACCTTCTCCTTAGGATCCTATTCACATGCTTAATCAATGTGAAATATCCCTTATCGAGGGTATCCTTCTCCGCCTCATGTCCATTATACAGCGCCACTTCCTCACTATAGTCAATCAGCCTCGAATGCTGAAATCTAAACTCGCCCTCCAGTCTAGCTTCATCCGCAACGTAGCGTCCAAACGGCGGGGTCAGTGCTCGCATAACGCTGGCCGAGATCTGTACCAGCAAACTCATGAAAAAGAGCCCCTCTCCACCCACACTTCTTGATAGCGAGTAGTTGTATATAATAATGTCCAATACCGGTTTCGCAAGGTTGGAATAGAGTTCCGCTAGGCTGTTTGAGAAGCGAGCGACATCAACTGTGATGAGCTGATCCGCATTGGTGATCCGGTCATCGAGGGCTGAGAGCGTGTAGAAGGTCATATGTGAGAGATATTTGTTATGTATGTAATTGGTAAGCCGTGTTCGGTATTGGAGGGAGAGTTTGCATTGGTGGTAGGAAAGCTTTGGTCTTGTCAGCTGGCTCTCAACCTAATAGAGGAACATGAAGGAAGCTCACCATAGAGTTTGTAAAGGTTGCAGGAATAGCAACTGTCATCCACCACACGAGTCCCGTCAGAAAATCTTTCCCCTTTCCCCTCACCAAACTACTAACAAGCCGTCCATCCAACTCGGCAACATAGAGACTAATCATCGTCCTCAGCACCAGAAAGATACTATGACTGATCAAAAGCCTGAACTCTTTGCTTCTCCAACCCGGAATCACAATCTTGAGCAATCTGAGCAAATTCTTGAAGAACTCCCTGTTCAACTCAACCTTCTTCCGTGAAGTCGCCTCTCCCTCTCCAGCCGCGGTCCGGGACTTCTTGCACTCGGAGACGCGCAGCGCGGCAGCCTTTTGTTCTGCGATGGCATTGCGAATGCGATTGATAAGAGCGACGAAGAGGGTCAAGTATACGGCGCGGGATATGCGCGTACGGTTCTGCAGGTACCGGACTGTGAGGTCGTTGACGATGCCCTTGATGGACTGCCCGGAGAGGCGGTTGGCTGAAGTCAAGTGGGACAACTTCGACAGCACAGCCATGGCTACCGCGAGATCGTCATTCGTGTGTAGTAGATTGTTGCCGCAGAATGTAGGGTGGTGCGTGAATTGTGGTCTGTGGCTAACTCACATGGCAGACAGAAGTTGAGCAGGCGTCGCGTGCATGTGAGTCTGACGCAGGACTCCTCGACCTCGGTTCATTCCTCCCCCACAATATGTCTAACCCGATTAGGCAACCAGCTAGAGCTCCAGATTTTGAACACAGGCCACCTGTGAAAGCACGAGCATGTTCACCGGTCAATTGTCAATTCTTAATGTGAAGTGTGTTAAAAAGCTCAAGTTTGTCTGTACCCATCCAAGCTCTAAAACAATGCTATATACTCCTCAAAGCACTACCCACCCGTACACACGCCTTCCACGCTCCTCACCCAGGACTTTCCTTATCCCATCACTACATCAATAACTAAACGGTCTTACTTTGAATCCCGCATGCCCCTCAGGCAGTGGGTCGGCTGGCACCTCCAAAAATTCGGGGTACAAATACCACGCCAAATCTCTCTCCTCGATCTGGTTAACAGACCAGCCATTCCCCAGCCATGCCAGCCTATTAACCCTCTTCTTCTTACTATTCCGGTCACCATTCACTTCTCTCTCTCCATTTCCATTGAAATTCACATCCTCCTCGGAAGACTCCTCCTCATCTCCAATATACGTATACCTATAATCTTCCCACCTAGGACTCCTCATCGCTTCCATACAATGCAACGTACTTCCAGGCCAGAGTCCTGTAACCTTCCCACCCCCCTCACTGTCACCAGCTTTATTTTTATACCAACTTCTACACTCTTCGCTAAACACCGTGCCCTCGAAATACTTGTCTACATACTCCAAGAAGTCTATTTCACGCTCCCTCTTGACGTGCATGCTTGCAATGTTGTCTTTCTGGATCTTGCGTACAGCTTTGACAATATAATCTCCTACACTCTCAATCATGGAAACGAGGGCGCCGGAGCCTATAGCAGCGTTTGGACCAAGCATAACGAAGAAGTTGGGAAAGTTGGCGATGGAATGTGAAAGGTATGTTGTCGGTCTCTCCTCCCACTTCTTTTCTAACGCCAAGCCTTTCATCCCAGTAATAGGGAATGGTGGAGGAGCAGAAGCGTGGAAGCCAGTGGCGCAAACGATTGCATCAACTTCATGAACCTTGCCATCCTTAGTATGCACTGCGCCTTCCGAAATCCTTGTGATAGCATCAGTAACAAAGTCCACATTGTCTTGGGTCAGCGCTTCGAGGTATCCAGGCCCAGGCGTGAGCCTCCGGCACCCAGGACTAAAACTCGGTAGCAACTTATCAAAAATCTCTGGCTTCGCCTTTAATCTTTCCCTCATATGCTGGGCAAACATTTCCTTCGCACCACTCTGCATTGGCGTCCCCTTGATGGTACAAGCATGGATGGCATTTCCATCCTCTTCTACACTCAATCTAAACTTCCGATAATGCTCTGGATCGTTAAATTTCTCCTGAATCGCTGCGGGAATCGAGAACCCCTCAAACTCGTACTTATCCCAGAGTTGTTGCCCAAATGAAGGCGAGATCCAGGTCCGACTGCGGGCAAACACAGTTGTATGTGTTCCAGGGATACGTTGGAGACCAGGAACGATTTGGATGGAGGAAGAACCGGAGCCGATAACAGCTATACGCTTGTTCGTAAAGTCGTAACTGGCATCCATTAGCATGGCAGTGCTCACCAATTACAATCAATGCTTGGGGCGGCCGGTTGCCTACCTTGAATTCCACTTTGCCGAATGCACTACAATGATAGAATTTTAGATAAGACCAAACTATGAAGCAGACCTTGGTCAACTTACTCATTTCTCCCTTGAATGATTCAATGCCTTCAATCACCGGCCAAGAAGGGTTATTCAAATTACCCCTCCCACTCACCACTACATCACAAATATCAACCACTTCCTCACCTGTACCCAAATTCTTCACAGTAACGTGCCACTTGGCGGTGGCATCATCCCAGCGACATGCCGTGACCATATGCTCGAGCTTGATGAAGCGATCAGCCGAATATTTGGAAGCCACATGGGCAAGGTAAGCTTGGATTTCGGCGGCGGGCGCGTAGAGCGAGGACCATCCGGGGTTGGGCTCGAATGAATATTGGTACGAGTGTGCTAGAACTGCCTTAGCCATGTTCGACAGCAGCGAAGAGGATAAGAGAGACTCACAAGGCACATCGCATGCACATCCCAAATATCTATCCGTACATTAGCCATTACAATTTCCCAGCGCCCGACCCTCTTGCGGAAACTGCGCCTACCGATTCTCATACCATGTTCCACCAACCCCAGCGTTCTTTTCATAAATCACCAAGTCCAGATTCTTGATCTTCTCAGGAATCCGAATACCACAATAAATACCAGAGTATCCAGCCCCAATCACAATAACCTTTATCGGGCGAAGGTTCTCAATGGGGTTATCGTATAGCTTGAAGGGTGATTTCGGCGCGTCGTTTGTGACGGCGTTAGCATGAAGCGTAGGCGCGTCTATAGGGAGATGAGGGACGGCGGACATGATGCCCAAGGACTTTCACTGTTGAGGGGACGGAGAGGTTCACAAATATGAATAGAGTATTGACGGGTGCTTGTTTACACGCTACATGTACAAGACAAATACATAAGAGAAGGAAATGAAGTCCAAGGGCGGCTAGGCCTCCGTTTAATATAAAAAATTGACCTCGGAAGAGCGTCCTGTTCGTTACCCGGCCTTAACATGATGCTCCGCGTCGCATGCGTGGGCTGCATGAAATATCGAAGTGCCGAAGGAAGAGGGATGCACTTAGCGCGAGCAAGGAACAAGAACGGCTTAGGTGTTTGTGATGCCATTCTAGTGACCCTATCAAGTCTTGACGTCCCCACACTCACACCACCCCAGACTCCACATGCAACCACCCCGCTTCACATGCACGTGACCTCGCTTCCAGAAGTACCTTGGGGAAACAGATCCGGTCCATGACTCAGCATTCTGGTGGAGCGTGTTCCATATGTATACAACAGAACGTATCGGGAATACAGCGTTTGATCCTCTGTGTTCTTCCAGACCAATTGGTTAGGTAGCAGGACTCTGCTTGCCCGAGTGAATATATGGTAGCGCTGTCCGGATTGCGGGTAGTCACTACAAGAGACACTTGGTCTTGGATTGGACTTTCGGGTTGCCATCATAATAAAAGCCCAGCTTTCAAACGCTCGAATACGCGTCTCAATCCAGCAACCAAGCATCAAGGCTACCGCGGCACGGAAATGATAGCGATCTATAGTCTATTAGCAAAAGCATGAAAAAGAACACGATGTTCTTAACATACCTGGTTTCCGAGGGCAACCGACAACCTCGAACTATCCGGATCCCATCCAAGACTAAACTCGGCATCCACACTAGGATCCCACCGGTTAGTACCGCAGTCCTGCGCACGCCAAACGGCAATGGGCACTTCTCGCTTCTCTATTTGTTCCATATCCCATACGGTGACGGCATCGGGACCCGCTGCGGCTAACAAGGATCCATCGGGGGAGAAGGAAATATTGTTCGCCTGACTGTCATCTGCTGTAGCGAGACGCTTAATACACTTAAATGGTTCGTTCACATCCCAGACACGGGCCACGCCAGACGCAGCGCAAGTGGCGAGGACAACAGGGGGTGTGGGAGTTGAGGCAAAGGGTAAAACGGGGAGAACATTTGGATCAGGAATTATGGATGGCTGCGGGGGTCGGAAATCGAGGTTGGTGAAATATGGATCGGGATACTCGTGTGTTTGGAGGGTGAGGGAGTCGTTTGGATGTAATATGCCCAAGAAGCTCGTCTGTCCATCGATGCCCAATGCTGCGACAATACCGGAAGATGCGTCATACTTGAGAGTCTCCCAGGTGATTCTTGTTTCCAACGTCCTCTGGATAGTCAGATCATCGCCAACGTCATAAACTTGGAATAACCCAATCCCGCATACAACAAATGATGAGTCGGTAATCCACATGGCATCGAAGATGGCTGTCTCTGTCCAGCTCGTCCAGGCAGGAATGGAATCACTATTGTTCTTCCAGATCTTGATAGATCCCTTCTCTCCATCAGTAGATATGGATAGTAGCAATTCTCGTTCCTTGTTCCATCGCAGCGTGTTGACCAGCCCACCCGTAGAAGAGATGACTTGGTATTTTTCACCGGCATGGGTAATTTTGAACATTCTATTAATCTTCATGGTCTCCCCAATCTCATTGACAAGCTCTTCACGGGCTGACACAACGACTTCAGCGGGGGATATCCAACACAGAGCCGTGATGGCAAACTTGGTCATGGGTAGATTCTGGTTTAGATCCATGGTTTGGATGGTCCCTCCCATGCTTATATCGCCATTCTGCAGCCCTGCTTCGTCGTCCTTGGGTATGCGATGGAGTCGCAGCAGCGATTGGCCTGCTGTGAGTAGAAGGGACGACGGCTCGGTTCCCCATAGTGTCTGTTCGACCATCTTGTCCGCTTCTTTGATGGTGGCGTCAAACTTGGTTTTGGGAGCCAGGTCAAGAATCCTCTCTGTTTGAATCTCAGTGCTCTGGCCAATGCTGAGCGTCGATATGGGAATGTCTGCAACAGTGGGCGACTCGGCCTCGGACACCATGGCCTCGGATTCTGCTCTCACACTGTTAGTAACATGCGTGTTCCCGTTCTGCTCAACGTCCATGACATCGCCATTGGTCTGGGGATTCATCATCCGCGGTTCGATGCCATTTGTCTTTGCCCGCTTCCGCTTCATGGTACCCTTGCGCGGCGGGGGCTCTTGCACGGCGCCATTAGCCTCCTCGGCCTCAGCAAGCTGGTGGGCGGGAATGCCCTGGTCGAGGGTAAGGAGGGCGCCGTTGCGCACCGAAAAGGGTCGCCCATGGTCGCGGCCAAAGTGATAGCGCTGCTCGACCTGTGGGAGTCAGCATGGAGAGAAGACGTCCTCGTACACGTGTACATACATTGGCAGCCTCCGACTGCAGCTTGTCAAACCAGAGGCCGTCCTGGAGAAGATTGACTAGGGCGTGCTGCGAGACGTTTTTCGCGAACGGGAGGGTTTCGGGATCGCGAATCCAGCATCGCGAAAGCTGCAGAGCGGCATTCCCGTAGCCTGCAGCGCGTCAGCGGGCGGAAGAGAGGCAGGGAACGCAACAGATGCACGCGTACCCGCTTCTTGGAGGTATCTCCACACTAGGTAGTTCACCACGTTGGATGAAAGCGCCTCAACGGTCATTGCGCATGGTCGCAGGGCCCAGCGCGCCCGGTGACATCCAACAAAGCGATCGCGCGGAGGGGGCAGCAGAGCGGCGGCGGGAGTTTGGCGATGCGGGCAAGGGTTGGTGATAGCTGGCAGCGCGGGCGATGAAAGCTGGCGGATGGGCAGACTGATGCTGGTGCGTGGTGTTGTGCAGCCTCAGGATTGCTTGTGCGTGTGGTTGGCGTACGTGAGGGCTGCGCTGCCCAGCATGGCCAATGCACGCGGCGCCCAATCTTCCGAAGCCCCGGCTCGCCGCACCCAAGCCTCGACCTGCCGTTCACGACAGCAATAGTGGACAGCTCTCATCACCCTCCTCCCGCCACAACAC